>JAPJBO010001914.1:0-25621 GCA_030068145.1 Diplonema papillatum
CCCACGAGCTAGCGGCCACGTTAACAGGCCACATCCGAGACGCGATCCGCGAGCACATCCCCAAGACAACTGGGAAGCTTCCCCCGAGGCCGTGGTGGGACAAGACATTGACACCTCTGTCTCGGAGCAAAGACGCCGCATTCCGGTCGTTCCAGCAGCAGAAAACGGAGCACGCAAAGACCGCGTACGAAGAAGCGAGGGCGAGATTCGCGGAAGCGGCGCTACACGCCAAGACGATCTACTGGGGCGGAATCGTCGACAAAGTGAACCGCGGAACAGACCTAGGGCTACTGTTCCGGACGGTCCGCGAAATCGACGGGAAGAAGACGAGTAGCACACTCCCTCCCCTCCGGTCAGGAGAGCGGACCACCACCGACCCGGCCGAGAAGGCAACCCTCCTCGCCAAATATTACGCCAACGTCTGCAAGAAGAAGACGGAACCAACACCGACAACAAAGCCGGCGACACCGTCCGATGAACGCCAGGAAACCACAAATAAAACCCAGCATAACACCGAAGTCTGCAAGAAGAAGACGGGTTCAACACCGACGACGGAGCCTGCGACACCATCCGGAAAACGCCAGGAAACCGCGAACAACGAAGCCGAAGGCCCGATCACTCTAGCCGAAATAGAGAGAGCAGTCGAGAAGCTCAAAGCGAAGGCATCAACCGACCCGGAAGGCCTCTGCCCCCAAGTTTACAAAGCGATGGAGAAGGGCACCCTCCAGGCACTACTGAAGGTAATCAACGCGTCGTGGGACAACGCGACGATCCCAAAGCCGTGGAAAGAGGCTCATGCCATACCCCTTCCGAAGCCGGGAAAAGACAAGTCCGAACCAGCAGGATACCGCCCAATCTCGCTGACGAGCGTCGCGGCAAAGATCATGGAAACGGTGATCAGGGAAAGGCTCGATTTCATCATCGAAGGAGACAGCTACCCTCACGTCCGACCATTCACGGAGTGCCAAGGTGGCTTCCGGAAAGGAAGGGGGACAGAAGAACAGCTGTTCAAGACCGTGACGACCGTTGACCGCAGCCTCCGGGACGAATGCCACACTTGCCTACTCGTGTTCGACCTCGCAAAGGCATTCGACACGGTAGATCACGACAGACTCATCGCGATCATGAAGCGTCGCGGCATTCCGCCGAAGATAGTGAGGTGGGTCGAGGCCTTCTTGCAGGACAGGAAGGCAAAGTTCCGGGTAGAGGGAAAATACGGCGAAGAGGTGACACTCGAAAGTGGAGTCCCCCAGGGAACTGTGCTCGGACCAGTGTTATTCCTCTTGTACATCGACGACCTCGGCGAAAAGCTGTCCACGATGCCGAAACCAACACGCACCAATCCAAATAGCGTGACCCCATCTCTATTCGCCGACGACGTGGGGGTAGTAGTGGCTGGTCGCTCGGCGGCAGGGTTCAAAGAAACAGTCCAACGAGTGGTAAACGCACTCTCAACCTGGGCCTCCGAGGCGAAGATGGACCTGGCGTACAAGAAGACGGAGGCTGTTCAATTCCGCCCGATCGACAAGTCTGGCAACCGACCCGCGAACATGCGAAGGAGGGTCCACCCACCTCTGATCACCTTCCCGAACTCGCACCAAAAAGTCACTGAGGCACCAACCGAATTCGGCAGGAAGGCACACGAGCAAGATGGGGCGCTCCGCTACATCGATCCATCCAGCCCACACAACAAGAAGAGGATAGTGTCAATCGGCGGAGTGCCAACGACAACGCAACCGCAATGGAGACGAAATATCCATCGAATCGGGGAGACGGCCCAAAACCCCATAGAGTTCACGGTGGTGTCAGACCTTCAGTGGAAGGACAAGGTAACACTCCTGGGGCTGACGATCGACGACAGACTGAACTTCACAGCTCACATAGATCGCATACTGCAGAGCGCTGGGCGGAGGGTAAATCTGGTACAGCTGGTATCCGGGACGAAGTGGGGCCACAAGACCGAAGTGCTCAGAGCCCTCTACATGGCATACGCCCTGCCGGTCTTAACCTACGGCATGGCAGTCTACATCCGTTATGCATCGAAGAAGGACGTGGACAGGATAGAGTGCCTGCATCGAACCGCACTCTGCGCCGTGGTTGGCTGCAAGAAGACGACGTTGACGGAAGCTGTCCTCACCGAGGCACGAATGCTGCCAATCAGGTCGATAACCGACCTCAGGACAGGCGCGCTGGCGGAAAAGATGGCCACGAAGACCATGTGGAAGGACGTGCTGCATCCGCGACGAACCAACGACACCCTCCCGCAGTCCTTCCTCATCCTCAAGAAGACGGCGCGAACATCGAAGCCACGGCGGGAGAAGCACGCACCAAATCCCTTCCCACCTTGGAAGCCGCCACCAGAGCTCCACATCTGCGCTTCACTTCCAAAGAAGTCGAAAAGCGCCGAGGAAAACCGGAGAAAGGCAGAGGCAGTCCTCGACGGATTGCCATCCCCGACATACATCGTCTGGACGGACGGATCGGTTGCGGCGCTGAAGAGAAGACACGCACAGTACCAGCTGCTCCACGGTACAACCGTAACAACCGACGAGGTCACGAGGTGGGGTGGCGCAGGTCTCGTGGTGTACTACCGCCGAGAAGAAAGCTGGAGAGACGCGACGCCGATGAAAGGGACCCGCCTAAGCCGTCAGGCCGGTAAGTGGGCAACCAGCTACCGCGCGGAGCAA
This sequence comes from Diplonema papillatum, assembly GCA_030068145.1. Classification (NCBI taxonomy): domain Eukaryota; phylum Euglenozoa; class Diplonemea; order Diplonemida; family Diplonemidae; genus Diplonema; species Diplonema papillatum. The sequence continues at coordinate 2,688 of JAPJBO010001914.1, forward strand.
GTGGCGATGAAAATTGCGCTGGAATCGCTGGAGCTGAAACTGGGAAAGAGGGAGGTACTCGAAGGAGAGCCTACCAGCAGACACATCTGGGTGCTCAGCGACTCCAGCTCCCTTCTGAACGTGCTGTCCCAAGGTCCGCACAAACAGCAAGAACGGGACAACGTCCGAATCTGGCAGGCGCTCGAGAAACTGGTTGCGAAGGGGTATACACCAGTACTCCAGTTCGTCTACGGCCACTGCGGACTAGCAGGGAACGAAGAGGCGGACGGGCTAGCGAAGCAGGGCGTCTCGCAGACCGGAGAAGAAACGCAGCCGCCGATGACGGTAGGAACCGCGAAGGCCCGGTACCGCGAGCACGCCTGGGAGGCACTACACGCGGCTTCAATGCGGGAATCCCCGTACCAACCGGGCGGGCCGCTGCCGTACACGCAGTTGGTCCGAGGACGGAAGGTCCCAAAAACGGCACACCTGACGAGGCGAGCCGAGCGCGAGATCCGCCAGCTTCGCACGGGACACCACCAACTCCTCAGGAACTGCTACCGGGACGACTGGATGGATCTCGCAGCAGAAGAGAGGCAAGCAACCCGCCCATGCCAGCTTTGCGACGCCACGCCGATCTGCCCCCTAACACACCTTTTCCTGGAATGCAGAATCGGGGGCGACGAGAGAGCGACCATGTGGAGACGGGTCCACAAGGCCATCCCGGACACACCAAGGGAAAAGCCGACACCCAGGGAAAGGCACAAGCTGCTTTGGCCGCTGCTCTTCGAGCTCCCTGAAGCAGCCCTCGCGTACCTTCAGGCCGTGGGGCTTGTGCCGAAGTACGAGGTCTACGAAGACCCACCTGAGCCCGGCACACCGGAACTCGACGGCAACATGGCGGCAGCAGCAACCAATGGCGTCGACAACACCTTCGACCTCGAGGGATCAAGCTCCGAGGATGCCGAAGGATGGGCATAGTTCGGGCCGGGTCGGAAGACTGAGGCGGCAACACACCCGGCACATCCGTGCAAAGCAACCTCACCCGACCGCCGGTGCAGGCGCAACAGGGCTGCTGAGTGCGAAGCGCGAATCAGTACGCTGACGGCGCAGTCCAACACCAGACGCACACACCCGGCACTACACAGTCCCCACGGCCACCGACCAACCGACGCAAGGCGGCAGCAGTAAACCGGCAGCACGACAACGGAGACGCAGGCGCCGACGAACAGCCGAAGCCCGCACGCCGACACGGACGCAGCCGGTCACCGGACCGAACAGCACCTGAGAACAATAAGAAAAGAGAGGGGAAAAAAAGAAGGCAAACAAAAGTACCACCGCAGCAGCGCAACAGCGCCGCGACCGAACACGACTACCAACGAAGGGTAGACTCGGTGCACCGACAGCACACCCACCTGACCATAGGAAGGTCCAAAAGGGTGGAGTGAGCACTGGAGCGGTCACTGAGGCAGATAGGTAGCTGCAACACAAGAACAGTGCATTAGCAACCAAAACAAAAAAAGACAACCCTCCGGGCCGAGAGCGGACAATGAGCACGGGATAGAACAGCGTCAGAAACACCAGCCCGGTGTTTCCGACTGCCGGAGACGACCTGGCCAACGGACCGCACCACGCAGAGTGAGCACTGGAGCGGTCACTGAGGCAGACAGGTAGCTGCAACACAAGAACAGTGCATTAGCAACCAAAACAAAAAAAAGACAACCCTCCGGGCCGAGAGCGGACAATGAGCACGGGATAGAACAGCGTCGGAAACACCAGCGGTGTTTCTGACGCTGCCGGAAGCGACCAGGCCAACGGACCGCACCACGCAACAGCGCCGCAAAGCGAAACAGAGACAAGCAGCAAGCTCAAAGGCCCCGGAAGGAAGAACAAAGTAGAGGCAGGCGAAGCGCCCAACGGACCGCACCACGCAACAGCGCCGCAAAGCGAAACAGAGACAAGCAGCAACCAAACCAGCCCCCCCCGACCGAAGCGGAGGACCGACTCAACAGGCAAACCCTGGCACGCCAGGGTTTACCAACAGAAGTCAGAACACCGCCCGGAAGGGAGAGCCGCACAACAAGTCCAAAAAATACCCCCCACCAACTGCCGAAAAAGAAATACCTTTCCCTTACCTTGTCCCACAAAACCAGAACCAATAACAACGCCCCCCCCCCAAGCACGCAAGAGAAGCCGAGTCCTGCCAAAACAACAGACAACGTATTAACCCCCCGTTTCAGTGCTACACGCACCACGCTCAACAACAACCCACAAGAGCGAAGGCAGCAGGACGGGCAGCGGCAGCGAAACAGCGCCACGCGCCCGACAACAACAGGAAAGTCCCGAAGCGAAAGCAAACCCCCCCCGACCGACACGGAAGACCGACTCAACAGGCAAACCTGGCACGCCAGGGTTACCAAAAGACGTCAGAACACCGCACCGGAAAGGGAGGGCGAGCGAAGGACGAAGCCACAACAAAACCAAGGAAAAACAACCATCACTGCACACAACACGCAGAGCCAAGCAGCATATCAGCAGCGAACCAAAGCAAACCTCTTGACAAATTACTATCACAGGCAACTGACAGCACGACAATCGCCGGAAACACACCGACCGCTACTGGTAAAGCCTGGCACGCCAGGACATCATTACCAAAACAGCGGCAAGAAACAAGGGGAGGGCGGGCAAGAAACAATCCCACTGAACCCCCCCACAACCATACCAAGAACGAACCAAAGAAAACAGAAAACAAACAAACGCCCCAAGGATGAAGAGGAGGCACAAGGAACCTTAGCACCGTATCCCCAAGCCTAACCCGGGTGCGGTTTCCAAATTTTTGAAATTGAAATTGAAATTGAATTTTTGCAAAAAAAAAAAAGTACGTGCGCTCGGCTAAGGCCGGCGCGTGGCGAGACTGGAGGCAGCAGTTAAAGTTCGGGGAACAGTAAAGTTCGGGCGAAGCTAAGTTCGGGCAATGCTGGTGAAGCTAAGTTCGAGTGATGCTTAGTTCGGGCGTTGCTAAGCGCTCAGGCTGCGCTGGTACTAAAAAACAGTTCGGGCACGAAGCGAAGTTCGGCCAGGGTGTAAAGTCCGGGTGAAGCCAAGGTCGGTGCTCGTACCCGGGGGGACACCCCCCCCGGACCCCCCCCGACCCACCGAGTGCGGGAAAAGTTTGGCGCTGGTACCCGGGTGGGGGGCGCCCCCCCCGCCGCCCCCCGGCGAAGCAAAAGTTCGGGCGGACTGAGTTCGGGCGAAGCAACGCTCGGGCGAAGTTAAGTTCTGGCGAAGCAAAGTTCGGGCGATGCTAAATTCTGGTACGGGCGCAGCTGAGTTCGGACGAAGCAAAGTTCGCACGAAGCTGAGTTCTGGTGAAGCAAAGTTCGGTTCTCGTAGCAAGTTTGGCCTGTGATGGCAAGCTCGGCCGCCCGACTCCGTTTCCCGGGGTGACCCAAATACCGCGAGATACTGAGAAACCCGCCAAGAACGCAATTTTCGGGCACATTTGACCCCGAAACGCAACAAACCTCGAAAACAATCTTCGACCGGAAAAATGTCATGGGCGGGGTTCGAACCCGGACTCACCGGCCTGAAGGCCGGCGCCCGGTCACTCTGCCACCCGCATACCTTCTGCGAGGGAAAAAAAAAGCTTGCCCGGCTCTTTCCAAAAACAATACACTTTTTTCATGAAGAAAAGCCGGGTTGGCTCGAATAGAGGCTATTCACATTGCATGTTCATAGGACCTCCAGTCTCGAAAAACTTTATTGGTATCCTTCCAAAAAAAACTTACACAATAAAGACAACAAACCCCCACATGGCGATAACGACGTTAGCCTTAATCGGCTGGTGGCTGTGCACAACACCACCCGACGGCGGCGTCTACGACGCCAGCCCTCACGCCAGCGCCAGGCCTGACGTTGGCAGGCTCGACAGTTGCGCCGGCCCGTCTATGTGCGCCGGTGCGCAGGAACGCGCAGGAAACGACACCGAGCCCGTCGAAGTTCCGCTGACGAGGCCAGCGTCCATCGACACCGAGCCCGTCGAAGTTCCGCTGACGAGGCCAACGACCATCACGTCGGTTCCTCCTCGCCCTGATGATCCGGTCCGGCCCGCCATCGTCAGACCGCGAGCCCTCAACCTGCCGCCGCTCCCTCAGCCTCCTCGCAACGTCCTGAGGCATCTCACCCGAAAGCAGCGACGTCAACAGCGGGAGTACGACCGTTTACTGGCCAAGTTTAGGTCGCGCAGCGAACGCCCACCCTTACAACGACTGTCTACTGGTGCTGCGACAAAGGTCCGGTTGGCTATGTCCCACGTCTGGTACGAGCTGGCTATCCGCGACAAGGTCCGGTTGGCTATGTCCCACGTCTGGTACGAGCTGGCTGTCCGCGAGAAGCTCTTCCCTGGGCATAGTTTGTTTCCCGCCGGTCTCCTGATGGCATCGCTTCTCTCCCGCCGGCTTGTTGGAACATTGTGCCGTCTGCTGCGGTCCCCACGCCTTCTTGCTCCTTTCAACGAGACGACAACTCGACTTGGAAGTTTCGGGTGCTTGTTTTGGCTGCTGCTCGCGCTGTACTTTCTCGCCAACATCTGGCTCCGACTGAGGTCCCAGGACTGGGGCGGTTTGTCTCCTGGACGCAACGGCTTCGATGCACCGGCCCCTATGCACGCCACACTGACGTGTTTCGCTACCCCCCTCCCCAAGCGCCCCGCCAGCGCCCCTTCGGCCACCTTCATGGTGATCGGCAACGACAACCGACGCCACTGCGTGACGGCCTCGCTCCATGAGCGACTGGACGACGTCCTTGTCTCCCGCGGCCTCATCGCTGGTCCGACGGATCGTGTGATTCGTGGCTGCGGCGGCCCAGTCCCTCTGGACAAGACGCTTGGGGAGAACGGGTTCACCGCCGGTCTGGGTGGGAGCCTCAGCGTGTGCCCTCGTCTGCTCGGGGGGTATAGGCAGTCTCGCAGGGAACCCGACGACTATGTTCCTCGCGCGGTCCACTCGTCTCCCTCCCGAGGGGACAGCAGGGGACATGGCGACAGCAGCCGACGACGTAATCAACCTCGCCCCGCTCAACTGCCTCGACACGACGCTGACAATCGACGTGGCGCAGACCGTAGACCGTACCTCGACCGCAACGCCACATCCGCACCACACACCCGGCAGCGAACCACGGACCCAGTCTTGGCTGACAACGCCGGACCTGTGCACCCGCCCAAGACTTCTGTGCACTCCGTTCAACAACCCCGTCCCTTTGTCACCGGCTGGGAAGAGGAAGAAGTGGAGCTGAAGGCGACGGTGCTGCTCAGGGACCTCGACGACCACGACCAACGCGAAACGGCAACCCGGGCCCTGACGGAAAACGTCTCGCTCGCCATGCGGATGTACGTTCGGGCCTGCGTCTGCCGCAACATCACCACCGGCTTCAGGGGCGCCAAAAAATGCCCGCTGTTCACGAAGGGTGCCTACCTCGAAACGTACGAGGTCTCGTTCGGTGTCCCCAAATCGTCCCTCGACAGCGTTCTGGCGTCTACTTTTGCTGCTGGCATTTATTTCGCCATGTCTGAGGAAGCCCGGCAAGAGTACACCGAGATCATGCTCGGTGACTCTGCATCCCTCTCGGAAGCTATCCAGTGGCACGAGACGCTTGGACATCGCTCGAGGGGTATCGTCCAGTGCCGCGGCGACTACGGGATCAGGGTCGCAAAGGCTGATGGGGACAAGGTCATCGGGCTTATGTTCCCTGACGGCAAAGTCGAGGTCGGTTACTTTCTTGTTGAGGGCGTCCCGTCTCGGACTGTCGCTGACACGCTCGCGCAGAAGTTGTCTTCAGCAGGATGGCCTGTCGTCCCGCTGTTCCAGAAGCGCCGGGGGGCCCTGACGGCAGACTGGGTCGTTAAGTCCGAGAAACACCCGGCTGTTGATTCGTACGTGAGGAACGGGGTCACTCTGCGCTTCCGGCATACCCCCCGCCCCCCGCTCGAACAAGCAAAGCTGAAGGGAGGTGAACCGCCCGCCGCTCATTCCCCGGAAGCTCCCGATACCACGGCCTACCCTGACCCCCTCTCCGACAGCCTCGTGAAACGCCCTCGCGCATACTTCGACCTGATGTACGGGGATCGTGCTGCGAACGCGTGGCGGAAGGCAGCCGAAGCGGCCGGCGCCCCCGACGAAGACATCAACGAAACCCCCCTGGAAGGCGGTCGATCCGTTGGACAGGAAGTACCGCCTGCCCCGCCCCCGTGTTCACAATCCGCGTCCCCTGTACCTGCACCCACTGTGAACCCTCAACCGATGCCGTCGGACCCCCGTATCACCAACCTCGAGCAGACGATTGCTGGCCTGGCTGCAAGTGTTCAGCAGATTTTCGGCGCCATGCAGACCCAGATGCAACAAACGGCTCACCACCCAGCCCCCCAGCCGGCAGTCGTCCCCAGCCAGGATAGCGTCGTGTCTCAGTCACCACCTCAACAGACCCAGGGCTCGGTGTCGGGCTCCTCCCAATCCACAGCCGAAGCCCGTCGGGACCCTCCAGCCGAGCGGCCAGCGACGCCCAACCCGCACAAGGACCGCGACCCTCGACCTGGAAACAGGAATCGCGCCGACAAACCTCGCCGGAATAGCTGCAACAGCGACAATTTTCGCGGCCGTAGCGCCGGCCGCGGAAGACCCCTCGCATAGAAATCGTCCGGCGAGTACACCCCCCCTCGGCGGCGCGAGCTTGCTCACGGTGTTATCCTTCGTCTCGTTCAACTGTGGCTCTTTCTTCGCTCGTGAGAATCTGTCACAAGGCGAGGAAAACATCAGCAGAGGCGTAGCCGCCCATACCCCGCACGAACCGGACGTGATCCTCCTGCAGGAGACCTGGTTGACGCGCCGGTCACCTCCACCAGTCCTCTACGGCTACAGGGTCTTTAGGCGGGATCGGGGTGGCGGCGTGAGAGGCGGAGGTGTCATAATTTTCGTCAAGGCCAACCTACACGTGAAAGAGATCCCCGTTCCCGCCTGGTTGCAAAATACAACAACAGAATGCGTGGCAGTCGAGATCTCCCGCATCGGTCTCCCGTCGCTGAAGGTCTACAACGTGTACCACCCACCGCCGAAATCCTCCCACACAAACCTCGACATGGAGCCCTTTCCAATGGACGACACCGTCATCATTGCCGGGGACCTCAACACCCACCACCCGGACTGGTCCCACGGGGCTATCAACGCGGGCGGACGCAACTTGAAGGACTGGCTTGTCGAAGTGTCGGCGATGGTTTGCAACAACCCCGCGGTGCACACGATGCTGCCGAGGCCGGGTATTCGGGACTCTTCCCCCGATGTAGTCATCACTTCCCGCACTCCCGGTCTCGTCCTGAACTGGAGGAGACTAGACTCATGGAAGTCCGATCATTATCCGATCGCCTTCGAAGTTCCGAGGGGGTACAGGCAGCCTCGCGCCCCTCGGCCCAAATGGTTTTCCTGGAAACGAGCAGACTGGGAAGAGATGATGATCCGGTTAGAGGCTGAGAGCGCAGCCCTTCTCGCCAACAGACCGGCGACCAACACCCAGTTCGCCAAACGCATCGCTTCCTGTTTCCGCCGGGCCATTCACGATTTTGTGCCTAAACACACCCAGGGTCGCCGCGCGTACAAAGCCTGGTGGACCCCGGAGCTCACTATCCTGGAACGCGAAAAAGCCACCGCGTTTGCTGAGTTGCAGGCAGAACCCGACTCTCCGGACAAGATCTGCGCACATCTCGAAAAGTTGTCCCAATTCAGCGAGGCTGCCACGCGGGCTAAGACCAGCCACTGGGATAAGATTGCCGTCCGGATCAACCGATGCACTGGTGTAGCTCTCCTTTTCCGCCAGGTGCGGATGCTAGACGGCAGGGGAGGGCAGCACCAATCCATTCCCCCGCTGTGGAACGGCAAGGCTTTCTGTGTCGACGCCAAAGGCAAAGCCGAGCTCTTCGGACGGCACCTCGAGGCCGTATGTGGGGGCGCTAGCGCAGTCCCCTCCCACCGATGGGCCCCGAAAAAGCGCCCATCCGACGACGACATTGGCTGCGGGCCTATATCCGAGGATGAGCTCGATCGTGCCCTGAAGGACCTCGACCCGAAGACGTCCCTTGACCCGGACGGCATCTGTTCTGAGTTCCTGTCGAGGCTGGACGGAGGAGCCAAGCGTCTGGTCCTCGAGCTCCTCAACATTTCTTGGGATGAGGGGTTCGTCCCGGACTCCTGGCGTGATGCCCATGTCATTCCCGCCGCGAAGCCAGGCAGGGACCACTCCCTACCCGAGGGTTACCGCCCGATCTCTCTGACGAGCGTTACCTCTAAGCTGATGGAGGTGATTGTCAAGAACCGGCTGGTCTTTCTGACGGAGAACGACAGTGTAACGCAGGTCCTACCTTTCTGTACTCGGCAGGGCGGCTTCCGTAGACAACGCGGAACCGAGGAGCAGCTCTACTCCATCGTGACAACGATTGACTGCGCCGGACCGACCTTCCGACGTGTCTGCCTTCTCTCGTTCGATCTGGCAAACGCCTTCGACACCGTCGACCACGCACTCCTGCTCGACGCAATGCAGAGTAAGGGTGTCCCTCCTAAGTTCCTTGTGTGGCTCGAGTCCTTTTTGCGAAACAGGAAGGCGGCTTTCAAAGTCGATGGTGCTACCGGCGAAAAGTTCCACCTGAAGCACGGCGTACCCCAGGGAACCGTCCTCGGGCCGGTTCTCTTCCTGTACCACATTGACGACCTCGGCACCTCGCTTGAGGCTCTCAACAAGCGTATCGTTGCTGATTCTGAGAGTCGATCCTGGATCAACTTCTCGCTCTTTGCCGACGATGATGGCGTCGTCGTCTCATCCCCGTCCCACTTTCAACTTGAGAAGTACACGCAGGAGGTTGTGGATGTGGTCGAGGAGTGGACGTTCAAAGCCAAGATGCACCTGTCTAAACTGAAGACAGAGGGCGTCCTCTTCCGGGATCCGGGTGCCCCTGAGCCCTATCCTGTCACGACGAGATTCAACGCCACAGCGGTCGATGTTCTGGTCCCTGACGACTACGTGATAGCGTTGAAGTCTAGGTCGACCTGGAAGTTCCTGGAACCGGACGAGCACTCACCCTGGCACCAACACCACGGCAAGCTGATCGTCTCAGTCGACGAGAAAAATGGCGGCGACAAGGACGCCACCAAAAACCGCCTGGTGACCATCCGAGTAGCCGACGCCCTACGCTGGGTCGACAAGACCAAGCTCCTTGGCCTGGTCATAGACTCGGAGCTCACGTTCGTCCCCCACATGCAACGCGTCGTCGACAAGTTTTCTTTGAAGATGAACTTCCTGCGTCACCTTTCCGGAAAGTCGTTCGGATGTAACTCGTGTACGCTGCGCACGCTGTATCTGACGTACGTCCTGCCGACGTATACGTACGCCCTGTCGGTCTACGGCCCATACCTCCTTCGGTCCACATCCCCCCTGGTCACGACGCTCGAGCGGCTGCACCGGCGCGCCCAGGTCATTCTCCTCGGGTGCAGAAAGAACACCTCGGATTTTTCGGCGCAACAGGAATCCGGGATTCTGCCGCTCCGAGCGATAGCGAATCTCCGTGTCGCCGCTCTGCGTGAGAGGATGCGACTCCGGAGCACGCTCTGGCAGAACGACCTCGCCATGAACACGACTCTGAGGCGCAGCTACGACGCCCTGTGCGAGAAGGCCGGAACGGTTGAGTGCAAACGAGAGGCATTCGTATTCAACCCGTTTGCCCCGTGGACGCCGAGTCCCAAAGTGACGATCGTCGCCACCCTGCCGGGGAAGAAGGGCGACTCGGCTGCTGAGAAGAGGCGCATTGTCGAAAGCCGGCTGAACCGGCTCGAGCCGCCGGACTGCTCAGCGTGGATAGACGGCTCGGTGCTCGACGGTGCCCCCCCGCCCCAGCCGCCGCCCTCGATAGCCGACAGGTGGGACGAGCGACATCGCCCTTGGTTGAAACGCTATGCGGACAAAACAGCGTGGGGCGGTGCCGGTTTGTACTTCGAGTTCGAACCGTCGATCACGCCCAGCCTGCGCGACGTCGCGGACTTGAAGACAGCCACCGGAAATCGGCACACGACTTCCCGATCAAGCCCGGTAGGCAAGCACGTCCACAGCTACCGCGCGGAACAGGTCGCCCTTTACTCGGCCCTTGTGTTTCTCCGACAACATCTCGCCCCGACGTCCCGCCCACTCCACATCCTCGTCCTGAGCGACTCCCAGTCGTTTCTAAAAACTCTCAGCGCCGGCCCCCATTCACAAGTCGAACCACTGGCGATAGAGTGCTGGACAATCCTGTCGGAAATGGAGGCGAGGGGATACGACGTCACCTTGCACTTCGTGTACGGGCACTGCGGGCTGGAAGGCAACGACGCGGCGGACGTGCTGGCCAAAGCTGCAGCTCTCGGGTACCGACGGGCCGCCGGAGCCTCTTCCTCGGATCACCCCGAGCCCTTCCCCCTAACCGTCGCTGGTGCAGTCTGCCGCTATCGGACGTATCTGCGGCTGAACAGCAGCGAGGCAGGTGCCAAGGAAGCATTCGAGCGCGCGGACGGCCACGGGAACCTCTCGCCGTTTGCCCGGATTGTTCATGGCCGGCCGATCCCCCGACGCCGTCATCTCACGCCGAGGGCTGAACGCGAAGTGCGCCAGCTGAGGACCGGGCACCACCGCCTGATCATGACGCTGTACGCCACGGACTGGCGCTCCTTCAGCGAGGCCGAGTTGCAGTCCCATTTCCTCCCGTGTCCGGTCTGCGGGGTCCGCTCTACCAGCCCCCTGCTGCACTTGTTCGTACACTGCCGTGACCTAATAACGGCACCCTTGAGGGCGGCGATGCGACATGATATCACGAGGCGGATCAAAAAGGACCCAGGCGGTCCGATCGATTCCCTCTGGTACTACCTGTTCGTCCATCCCGAGCACGCCCTGTTCTACCTCCAGAGAGCTGGCGCCCTCCCACCCTTCCAAGTCCTTGTGGAGTCTGACAATGACGAAGCCCCCCCGAACCACGAGTACGGGCTCGTGCCCATCATGTGAGGCAACGTCACCCGTCCACGCAGCGGCTGCAGTCCGAGGCAGGGGATCGCCGGGGCCTGGGTACTCTCGCGCCGGCCATCCTGAACCCGTCACCTGCCACGGTGCTCTCGCAGTTCGCAGCACGTCGCCGTCCACGCCGGACGACGCCGCACCGCCCCGCGCAGCCCGACTGAGGCTCCGCGTCCAGCGCGCGCTTCGTACGCATCGCCAGAAGAGGACGCAGGCTAACCGCTGAGCGAAATGTGCACTCGTCTTATTTTCTTAATTGGTACAAACGTGCACTCGTCTTATTTCACAAGACTCTTGTCGAGAGCGTACAGTTCAGTCTGCTGCGCTCCAGTAACACTCGGAACCCGGCTGGAAGGCCCTAAAGGGGAGTAGTCGGTGCCAGCACTTTATTGTTGTCCATCCCCACCCGGACTCCTCCGTCAACGAGTCCCAACAAACAACATCAATCGGTAACCCCCCCCTCGTCCCTACCCCAGCTCGCAGCCGGAACAGCTCGGTGAGGACACTCAGCGCGTCGTTGCAAAGGTTCGTCGCGAATTGAACGCCAACACGGCAACGAGTTCAGCACGAGCAAAAGCACGACGAGCAAAGCGCAGTGCCGCTCGAAACCACGGAGCAAGTCGTAGCGCAGGCAGAACCCGAGTGACAAAGCCGTCCACAGCCCAGACTCCGGTCAGGGCCAAACGCACCCACGACGGTCCTCGGCATGCCAAGCTAACGAAACACCTCTTTTTCGTCACAACTTTATCACAAGACAACCCGTATCCCCCCTCGTCCCTTCCCCAGCTCGCAGCTGGAACAGCTCGGTGAGGGCACTCAGCGCGTCGTTGCAAAGGTTCGTCGCGTATTGAACGCCAACACGGCAACGAGTTCAGCACGAGCAAAAGCACGACGAGCAAAGCGCAGTGCCGCTCGAAACCACGGAGCAAGTCGTAGCGCAGGCAGAACCCGAGCGACAAAGCCGTCAACAGCCCAGACTCCGGTCAGGGCCAAACGCACCCACGACGGTCCTCGAGGGCAAGCCAAGCCAACGAAACTCTTTTTCGTCACAATGTTATCAACCGCCCCCCCCCCCCACTCCCTCCTAACCCCTAACCTGTGGACCTGTCACTCGTGCGCGTGTCTCTTGGCGCAAATAGGCTAGTAACGCCTGACCTGTTCCAGACGCGGCTCTTCTGAGCAGCGGATGGACGGTGCTTGTTTTTCATTCATTCATTCAAATTTTCCATCGGGCTACCGGCCGATTTCGCTCACGAGCATTGCATCGAAGATAATGGAGACCATTATCAAGGACCGCCTCACATTCCTCATCGAAGGAGACTCCTCGGTCCGCGCGTTCACGCCGAACCAGGGGGGCTTCCGGATAGGGAGAGGCACGGAGGAGCAGCTGTACACCGTAACGGCGGCAATCGACCGGAACCGAAGGAAAGGCCGGTACACGTGCCTACTCGTCTTCGACCTGGCGCGCGCTTTCGACACAGTCGACCACGCGCGCCTGAAGAAACGAATGGTAGAGCGGGGCCTCCCGCTGAAGCTCATTCGATGGGTGGAGTCCTTCCTCAAGGGCAGAAACGCGATCTTCCGAGTGGACGGTGAGTACGGCGCCTCGGCGGAACTTGAGGGCGGTGTTCCGCAAGGGTCTGTACTAGGACCAATACTGTTCCTGCTGTACATCGACGACCTCGGGGACGACCTGGCGAAGCTGAAGGACTCAACGGCCTCGCTCTTCGCCGACGACGTAGGCGTAGTAGCGACGGGCAAAACGATGGCGGAGATGGCGAAGAACGTGCGTCTGATAATACAGGCGATGGAAAAGTGGTCGGACGAGGCGCTGATGCAGCTATCGCACGCAAAGACGGAGGCGATACTGTTCAAGCGCCCCGGAAACCCTGACGCGTCGCCGCCGACGATAGAGTTCCCGGCAACCCGAGCGAACGTGGCGATCCGCGCGGACGCGTACAAAAGGAGAACGAGGAAGCACGGTCGCACGGCTCGTCGGCTGTTTGCACCACAGAGCCAACACCACGAAAAGCGAGTGACCGGACTGAACGGAAAGGCGGCTCGCACCCTGCAAGAGAGAACAATTGCGGAGGAGAGCATCGGAGAGGGCTCCGACCGGCTGACGATCTCCCTGGTGAGGGAACTCGAATGGAAGAAGACCGTCACCCTACTGGGTCTAACCTTCGACGAGGAACTGACATTCGACCAGCATGTCAGCCGAGTGACTGCGGGCGCGGCCAAACACGCGTGCGTTCTCAGGCTTGTATCCGGTGCGGCATGGGGTCATCGAACGAAGACGCTCCGCTCGCTATACTACACCTACGTACTCCCGAAGATGACGTACGCCCTGTCGGTATACGGCGCCTTTGCCAGACCGACGACCATGGCGAAGCTGGAGAGCCAGCACAAGGCCGGGCTTTGCGCCGTCACGGGATGCAGGCGCTCGGCATCCGTGGAGGCCGTTTCGATTGAGTCGCGGGTGCAGCCAATCTCGGTCTATGCCGATCTTCGACTCGCAACACTGTGCGAGAAGCTGGCGACCTACCCGCAGTGGCGTGACACCCTGGTCCCCACAAACAAGCACGACACGATCGCCGTCAAATACGGACTCCTGAAGAGGCGCGCGCGGACGGAAGACGTCGACAGGCAGACCCGCAAGGCGAACCCGTTCGCGCCGTGGGAGCCACGGTGCCCCAAAGTGCACATCTCGGCAACACTGAGGAAGAAGTCGGAAGACGTGGAGGCGAACAGAAGGGTAGTGGAACGTGTGTTAGCCGCCCTGCCGACGCCGCTCTTGGTAACCTGGACCGACGGCTCTGTTGTTGAGGAAACCACAATGGAACCGGCGCTAACAGTCCTCAACGGCACAACGGAACCGACACCCACGGAGACGAAATGGGGAGGAGCCGGGTTTGCCATCGAATCCGGAGAGAATTGGTCGATACGGAGAAGCGCGCAAGACGATCTTCCCTGGTGGGCGACCAACAGCGGTCCGGCCGGCAAGTGGGCGACAAGCTACCGGGCGGAACAGGTGGCGATGCAGAGAGCCCTGCGCGTCCTCGTGGGCAGTCTGAGCAGGAGGAACGACAAAACCCTGTGGATACTGACTGACTCGAGCTCGCTCCTCCAGGACCTCGACCATGGACCACATCGCCAAGTCGACCCAGCCAACATCGAGATCTGGCAGCTGCTGGGCAAGCTCGCCGATCGTGGGTACACCATCCACCTCCAGTTCGTCTACAGCCACTGTGGACTGGCCGGGAACGACGAAGCGGATACCCGGGCGAAGACCGGCGCCAGCTCGCCAGGAGAAAGGGGACCCCGTCCCCCGCTCACGCGATCGACGGCGGCGGCCAGGCACAAGAGCTATGTGCAGAAGAGGTGGTCGGCAGGCGTGCTGAAGGCCCACCCGGAGTTGGGCTCCCACTACGACGGGAAACTCGCACACGCGCAGATCGTCAACGGGAGGAAACTCCCGAAAATCGATCACCTCACGCGACGGGCCGAGCGTGAGATCAGGCAGATCCGCACGGGCCAGCACCGCCTCCTTCGCAATTGGTGCCGGGAGGACTACGACGCGTTAGCGAAGTCCGAACGGAGCTCGAATCGTCCCTGCCCGCATTGCGGAGAGGTAGCCGAGTGCCCGGTCTCGCACCTTTTCTTGGACTGCGGCCATGAGGGGACGCAAGGGAAGCGTGACCTGATGTGGGAAGTGGCCTCCCCGTTACGGCGGGAGGGTGGCCAACCGGTGTGGATACCGAGACACGAACAGCTGTGGAGATTGCTGTTCGAACACCCGGAGACGGCACTCGAGTACCTGCAAGGGACCGGACTGCTGGAGGAGTACCGGATACTCGTGCCGACCACACCCGACGAACAGCCCACCGAATCCCGCCCATCCGCCACGAGAACCGCGACACAAACACGCGAACTCGAGGCCAGCGGATTTGCACGCCCGTAATCGGACTCGGCCCCGACTCAACCACCGCATACCGGGCCCCGCCTCGTCCGTCGGAGGGACAACCCCCCCGGCCCACGAGAGCGCGTCCGAGGAACAGTCACGACCGTGACCGCGAGACGGCCGACCCCCGACGTCGAAGCAACCTCGAAGAGCGACGAAACGAAGGCAAAGCGAAGCGAAGTACAAATGGAGAACGAGAGTAGGAAGCTAGAGAATTCTACTCCGGCACCTTGCACTTGACACTTTGAACCAAGAAAGTAGAAAGAGGAGCAGAGGCATTACTAGCGAAAAGCGAATTGATTTGCCCAGTACGTATAGGTGCCTCAAGCATCGCAAGCAAAACTGAGGTCCGATGCTCACCCGAGAAGGTACGGCTCGGAGGAGACAGCATTGAAACATGAAAAGCTGCGCGCCCTGACCACGCCCTCGGACTTGGAGTAGGACCTCAAACTTTTACGTGAACCGAAAACCGTTAACAGAAAGAGAACCAATTTACGTAAACCGAAAACCATTACCAGAAAGCGAACCCAATAACGAGAACCAAGAACCGTAGCCAGAAGGAAAAACAATTTACGTGAAACAAAAAACCGATAAACGAACAAGTAGTAGTCATCACTCCATCACAAACAACACAACGGAGTAAATGGTGGCACAAAGAACCACTGTACGCTTGCCCGTTAGAGACCGTCTTGCCTCGTCTTGCCCGGGCTTCGTTCCGCCCTACAGAACAGAACAGAACAGCTCTACCAGCCCCCTGCTGCACTTGTTCGTACACTGCCGTGACCTAATAACGGCACCCTTGAGGGCGGCGATGCGACATGATATCACGAGGCGGATCAAAAAGGACCCAGGCGGTCCGATCGAATCCCTCTGGTACTACCTGTTCGTCCATCCCGAGCACGCCCTGTTCTACCTCCAGAGAGCTGGCGCCCTCCCACCCTTCCAAGTCCTTGTGGAGTCTGACAAGGACGAAGCCCCCCCGAACCACGAGTACGGGCTCGTGCCCATCATGTGAGGCAACGTCACCCGTCCACGCAGCGGCTGCAGTCCGAGGCAGGGGATCGCCGGGGCCTGGGTACTCTCGCGCCGGCCATCCTGAACCCGTCACCTGCCACGGTGCTCTCGCAGTTCGCAGCACGTCGCCGTCGACGCCGGACGACGCCGCACCGCCCCGCGCAGCCCGACTGAGGCTCCGCGTCCAGCGCGCGCTTCGTACGCATCGCCAGAAGAGGACGCAGGCTAACCGCTGAGCGAAATGTGCACTCGTCTTATTTTCTTAATTGGTACAAACGTGCACTCGTCTTATTTCACAAGACTCTTGTCGAGATCGTACAGTTCAGTCTGCTGCGCTCCAGTAAGCACCACTCGGAACCCGGCTGGAAGGCCCTAAAGGGGAGTAGTCGGTGCCAGCACTTTATTGTTGTCCATCCCCACCCGGACTCCTCCGTCAACGAGTCCCAACAAACAACATCAATCGGTAACCCCCCCCTCGTCCCTACCCCAGCTCGCAGCCGGAACAGCTCGGTGAGGACACTCAGCGCGTCGTTGCAAAGGTTCGTCGCGAATTGAACGCCAACACGGCAACGAGTTCAGCACGAGCAAAAGCACGACGAGCAAAGCGCAGTGCCGCTCGAAACCACGGAGCAAGTCGTAGCGCAGGCAGAACCCGAGAGACAAAGCCGTCCACAGCCCAGACTCCGGTCAGGGCCAAACACACCCACGACGGTCCTCGAGGGCATGCCAAGCTAACGAAACACCTCTTTTTCGTCACAACACAACCAGTATCCCCCCTTATCCCCCCTCGTCCCTTCCCCAGCTCGCAGCTGGAACAGCACGGTGAGGGCACTCAGCGCGTCGTTGCAAAGGTTCGTCGCGTATTGAACGCCAACACGGCAACGAGTTCAGCACGAGCAAAAGCACGACGAGCAAAGCGCAGTGCCGCTCGAAACCACGGAGCAAGTCGTAGCGCAGGCAGAACCCGAGAGACAAAGCCGTCCACAGCCCAGACTCCGGTCAGGGCCAAACACACCCACGACGGTCCTCGAGGGCATGCCAAGCTAACGAAACACCTCTTTTTCGTCACAACACAACCAGTATCCCCCCTTATCCCCCCTCGTCCCTTCCCCAGCTCGCAGCTGGAACAGCACGGTGAGGGCACTCAGCGCGTCGTTGCAAAGGTTCGTCGCGTATTGAACGCCAACACGGCAACGAGTTCAGCACGAGCAAAAGCACGACGAGCAAAGCGCAGTGCCGCTCGAAACCACGGAGCAAGTCGTAGCGCAGGCAGAACCCGAGCGACAAAGCCGTCAACAGCCCAGACTCCGGTCAGGGCCAAACACACCCACGACGGTCCTCGAGGGCATGCCAAGCTAACGAAACTCTTATTCGTCACAATTTTATCATCCGCCCCCCCCCCCCACTCCCTCCTAACCCCTAACCTGTGGACCTGTCACTCGTGCGCGTGTCTCTTGGCGCAAATAGGCTAGTAACGCCTGACCTGTTCCAGACGCGGCTCTTCTGAGCAGCGGATGGACGGTGCTTGTTTTTCATTCATTCATTCATTCAGATACCAACGATTTAAAAGCTACAGTTTCTGTACTTTATTGGTGGCTTACCGTGGTCACCCATAAACCTCCCTCGGGTTTGTGAGGAAAGCGGTACCGGTCTCCCCGGTGAAAGAAGTCCCCAACAAAGGAAACACCAATCTGTACGTCCATACGGGATCGTCGGAAACACAAAGTGCGCGGAGTCGAAGCGGTCCTCTGATTCAGAGTCTGATCAAAAACCGAAGAGCCGAGAGCCTCGCGTCCGACCACGCACCCGTGACACCGACTACCCCTGAGCCGGGGAAGAGCCACCTGACAGCGGCTAGCGCCATCGTTCCGGCGCGCGTCAAGGCCCACACCCGGCGGAGGGGTGTGTACAGTTCCTGAGGCCGACAGCGATCAGATCGAGATGCGCTGCAGCATCGTCGTCGCCGTCCTGGTGTTCGGAATCACGGGCGTCTGTCAGCCAGAGGCCGGTGCACGCCGGATCCCATATGAAACGGACAACAGTACGCGGAGGACCAGAGACGACCAAGGCGACGAGCAGCGGAACCTCAAGCCGCCACGCGACTACAACACGACGAGCCACCACCCGGCGCCCACATCTCCGGCACTGTGCAACAACGCCGCCGTCGAGAAAAGAGCGCCGGGCGTAGCTATCGCCGTCTACCCCCTTTCAGGCGGTCAATACGAGCCGCCCGGACGCAGGGACAACGCGACGCGTCGTCACCCGACGCTCACTACTCCGGCACTGTGCAACAACGCCGCCGTCGAGAAGAGAGCGCCGGGCGTTGCCATCGCCGTCTACCCCCCGTCAGGCGGTCAATACAAGCCGCCCGGGCGCAGGGACAACGCGACGCGTCGTCACCCGGCGCTCGCTACTCCGGCACAATGCAACAGCGCCGCCGTCGAGAAGAGGGCGTCGGGAACCGCTGTCGCCAACACGATGAGCAATGAGGACGACGGCAACGAGCAACGAGACCGGCCGCGCGGGGACGACGCACACGCGGAGCCGGTCCGCGATTGGGTACCTCCAGAACGACCGACCAGCGTAACCTCCACAGAAGCTCACAACACCAACCCACGACGCCCAAGGAGCCAACCGCGTCGACCCGCACCCACGCCGCTGTATCTTGCACCCCGATGCGTCCTACTCCGCTCAGTCACCAGAGGGCAACGCCGAGTCCTGCGGGAATACGACCGCAAACTCGCACAGCGACGTGCAAGACGGGAGGAAAGCGACCACATCGCGGAATGCGTGAGGCTGGCGGCACAGTTGATGGCTCTAGTGCGTGCGACCGGAGACACCACGGCTCAACACTCCGCTCACACCTCCGTCCCGCCATACTTCTCTCTCGAAAACTACGTAGACACGAGAGCGGCCGACGGAAGAGCGGAACAAGCAGCGGTACCAGCGGACTACCAAACGACAGTACCGGACAATGCGATCACAACACCCCGCGAGGAGCCGGTGACAGCGGAGCCTCGCGGACCAGCAGCCACGCCGCCAGCGCCAGGACGACCCAGAGCGACGACGCAGAAAGCCGAACTAACAAACCTACTCCCAACTACGCCAACACCGCACACCAAGCCAGTTACGGTGCACGGGATCGACGGGACACATTCCACACCTGCGGAGCGCAAGGACGGAGAACGGGGAAGCGGAAACCGCGGCAGACAACGCCGGAAGGACGCGCCCCCGGAACAACCGGCAGGCCAAGTGGCATCCGATGCACAACAGACGCCAACACCGGCGGATGCAGGAAGTCACGAACCTGAAACGCACGCACAACCACGCACGACGCTGCAGCATACAGCGAAAGAGACGTACACCGTCCTCATATGCGACCCGGGGGGGAAGAGAGTCATACACGCCGTGACCGGCAAAGACACACTCGCCCGGGTATATGAGCGGCTAGGTCTCCCCCCCACAGTCTGGGCAAGCACGACGGGAAGACTTCGCCCGCTAGAAGCAGACAAGACGTTGTCGGAGAACGGCATCGTCGCCTGCAGCCCTCCCATGGAGGTGAGCTTACGGCACAGGCTACACGGTGGATGGTCGAACGGTAGAGGGAGTGGGAGAGGGAGTCAAGAACACCGGGCCCCGGCAGGGTACAGGTCAAGCACACACTCGGGGAAAGGTGGAAAACCAGGGAGGCCGATTGTGAAAGCGATGGTCACACCAATAGTGTGGGACGACGGGCTGGAGGGGGGCGGACCCGAAAGGAAAATGCTCTTCCCAGGCTGGGAGGTACCGGTAGTTGGGATGCGAATGTCTGTATCGGTGACAGGCACGCCAACCGAAGAGTTCCAGTCCTGGGGGAGCGCACCCATAAAGCTAGCGCAGACGCTTCTACAAGGGCGCCTGAAGATGGACCTAATCTCGGGGGTATGGGAGGCAAGATGTACGAAGAGGGAGGGAGAGGGCCAGAGCGTGACACACTATGCAGTAAATGTCATGGTGCCTGAGCAGGAATCAGTGCCGCTGCTAAGAACGAGTGGGGTAGGAGGAGTCTACGCGGACCTACTCGAGGAGAATAGGCTGAGAACGATCACCATGGGGGACCACGGGCTGGAGCAAGCTCTAAGAGCGGCGAACCACCTAGGCGACGTCCACCGAGGGATAGAACTCCGGGAGGGTAAGTTAGGGGTTAGGGTGGAGATCGATTCCTACGCCACCGCCAGAAGGGAGCTAGCGAAGGAGGGGTTACTGCCACCGGAGACAGGACACTTCCTAGTCAAGGGAGTTCCGTCCGGCTGCAACGCAGGCACACTCAGGACCAAGCTCCAAGCCCTGGGCTGGATAGTGACACCACTGTTCCAAAGTGCGGCAAGAGGACGATTCACCGACTGGACAGTTCAATCAGAATGGCTACCGGGCACGTGGAACTGCTCAACAAAGGCGGGGGTAGAGCTAGTGATAGCCAGGAAGGACCCAACGCCGCAGCCAACGCACTGGGCGCCAGGCCCGCGCCTCTCGAACGAATACAGAGCCGCCGAGGCCACAGGGGCAGAGAAGCGGAGGGACCCGATCTCTAAGGACCTTCTAACGCATTGCGGTTTTAAAAAGCGGTTCCCCAATGGGTCAGAGGCCGACCTCATGTGGCAGGTGGCTGGCAGACACCCCGACGGAATCGAGGCCCCGGGAACAATGGAGGTAGATGACGGCAGGCCGCTCTTCGGGGGGAAAAGGATTGACGAGGACCCTGAACCAGAGCCGTGCCCCCCGGCACAGCCAAGCGCAACGAGCTCGAAGGAACCAGAGGGAACTACCATGCCTCGCGACACACAACCGAACGCGATGGAAGCACGGCTGGGCAACCTAGAAGCGGCAGTACAAGGGCTGGCAACGATGGCGACCGCGACACAGCAAAGTGCAACCGCGGGAGAGTTCTCACAACTGCGTGAAGAGATGCTAACCTACGTTCGCGCAATAGAGTCAGCAGTAACAGCATCGCGCTCAACGCCATCCCAAGGAACCAACACGCAGAGACCCGCAACGCGAGTTGAGACTGTGGAATCATCGTCGTCCCAACGAGCCGCCCATCCGGGACCCCCGGAGGTGCCAGTACTGCCCGATTCGGAGACGTCTCGGCCACCGGCAACCGGACAGACACCGAAGCCGGATGAGAAGGACAGGCGCAAAACACCAGGCAAGCGGATGGTCCGGGAGGACCGACACGAAGAGACTGCGACACCGCGGAGGGAGAGGGACGGCTCACGGAGCGATATCCATACAACGACAAGCCGGGACAACGCCCACGCAGCACAGGCTGACCCCTGTGGACTAGCGAGGGCGCCTCCGGCGGCACGTTCCCCCGCGGACAAACTCCAACGGCCTGTCCAATCGCCACACCCGCGGGACTGTGCCCAACAACGAACTGCGGAACGGGTGGAGGCGCCCCAACGAGAATTAACGGCTGCAACTTGGGAATCACCGGAGTCGGTCACAACCCCACCCCGCTTCGCACCCACGCCGCCCCTGAGCGCAACAAGGGACCCCCTACACACGGCGGACGCGCGGCACACGGAGGCGAAGCCGGAAACACCAGTGCCCACTGGGGGGACAAACACGAACAGGGAGGGAGTATCTCTCCAAAGCAAGTCGGGCAGGCCGGCGTACCAACCGTACCGGACCACGCGAGACCCGACGCCGATTCCGCAGCAGCAACACCGTCCGAGCCAAAATCCAGAACGGGACCTCCGCGCGACAACTGGAGCTTCGTCACCCCGGGAGGCGCTCCAGGGGAGACGCCCAGGCAGCCCATCCCGGGGACCGTTTGACAAAGAAGGGAAGGCGAAGCCCGCGGAAGGGAGCCTACCAGCGGAAGCCGCGCCCCGGCGAGAAGACGAGGCACCCGAGCGGCCGTTGGGATACTGGGCCACCCGCGTGCAGCGCCGGAACGCGGAACTTGCGGAATCGACGGCCGCAAGTGACTCCCTACAATCAGAAGGGACCTCACAGGACCTGATGGTCCCCCACGTGTACCGGCCGTACTCCACCAACCGTGCATCGACACCAAATCCAAAACGGAGCTCATCCCCCCACCCGCGCAACGAAACGGGGACAGACCTCGCGCAAGGCAGAACACCCGGGGGCCCCCGCGACTCCCCACTCCGAAGATCTGAAGGTCGGGCAAACTCCTCTCGTCCCTTTCGACCCAGCAGCTCGAATGACGAGGGCCCAGCCGCAGCAACCCAGCCGCAGCAGTAGCGGGGTGAGCAACGAAACGGTGTTGACGGCTGTAGAGACATGCTGCGAATTGGCAGCGTGCGGGGGAGGTCCACAAGTGCCGTTGCTTCCAGCCCGCATAGCGCCCCTCTTGCGACGAACAAACGAACCAAGCGGGAGACCGCGGGCAAGCGGCAACACCAACGGGAGACGGGCGATCGCACGATCCCGCGCCGTTGCAAGAAGCGTGGCAGCGGCGACGGGCCGCGGTAGGTTAGAAACAGACGCGTCCATAAAAGTCGCGTCCAGCAACTGCAGATCGTGGGGGGCGAGACAAGGCCCCAAATCGCTGGAAGACGTGACGCGGGGCATAGCCGCCGAAGACCCCGATGTAGTCCTATTGCAGGAGACGTGGTTAGTTGCAACGAAGCCCACACCATTTGTCCCCGGCTACGTCACGTACCGACGAGACCGCCCGGGACATAAAAAGGGAGGGGGCTTGTTGATATTGGTGAAGTCCTCCATCTGCTCTCGGCAGATCGAGGAGCTCGACTTCGGAGCGGACGGAATGATGGAATGTCTTGGTGTCGAACTCGACCGGGTGAACCTGCCGAAGCTTAAACTATACAACGTGTACAGACCACCGGAAGAAGGTGCATCGCTAAACATGGGGCCTCTTGTAGGGGACGAACATGTGGTGATCAGT
>JAPJBO010001915.1:0-25574 GCA_030068145.1 Diplonema papillatum
TAAACGAATTGCATCTCGTACCAGAGAGTTTTTCCTTTGGTAATCGTTCAGGGCCAAAACCCTGGAAAATTTTCCAGGGCCCGGGCCCCGAGTTACAGGTACCCCTGCCCCCCCCCCTCAGGCTATTTTCACGAGAGGGGGGAGACGCTACCTGTCACACTCTAAGGTGGTCACCACGGTGGGCGGTCAGAAAATTTTTTTTTTTTTTTTTTTTTTGCCCCAAATACCCCAAATACCACACTTTGGAAAATTTTTGTGGGCCCACTTTTGCCAGGGAATTTGGACCATTTCACCTTGAGAATTTGACCACCCAGCCTCCAAGGCAACTGCACTGTAGAGGGGGGGGGGGTCTGGTTTATCCGGCCATCCGGCCAAAGTGGCTGATCCTTAACAAGAGCGCTGAGAAGAGCCCCATTGGGCGAAGGCCCGGATTCAAAGCCAGCTTTCATCTCTGAAAGAAAAAAGAGAACCGACGAGCGTTTGTCGCCAACAAGCAGTGCTCCCGCTACCGAAAAAGTGCGAGGAATTCCTCAAAAAAAAAAGAGGCTCGAAAAAAGAGGGTGAGGAATTTCTCATGAGCAATTCCTCACCTTTTTTCCCGTTGGTGGTATCGTGTAGCCAAAACACTGCATCACGGTCTACTCTCTGCTGGGCATGGTGGGCTGGCGGGCAGAAGTCTGGGGCTGTCACAGGGGCTGGAGCGCAAAAAAAAAAAAAGCCCAAAAGCAGGTTTTTGAATTCCTCACCAAAAGTGAGGTTAGCGGGAGCACTGCCATCAACACAAAAAAAACTATAGGGGGCTAGTCCCCCCCCCCCCCCCCCCCCCCCCCCCCCCCCAGGGGTGGCCCTAAGCGGCCAGATTGCGGAGTCGTTGGCAGAATCTGACCTGACCCCCCCCCCCCCCCCCCCCCCTCAAAAGTCGAGGAAACCAAATCTCGCACGGGGGGGACTAGTTAAGGCGCATCGTCCCAAAAGCACGCGAAAGAACAAACGAAGATTCCCCCCCTTCCCTCGACACCGCTGTTGTCGAGTCTGCGTGAGGACACTCCAAAGAAGTCCAGCCCTCCATGCACGAAGCTCGAAGCCCGCCCATTGTTGCCACTGACGCTTGCCATCACGGCCACGAGTGCCGGGAGGAAATAGAGGAAAAGGCACAAAAATAAAAAAAACTCGAGTGCCTTTTTCCTCTATTGATCACAGTGAATAAATAGCTATTGTGGAAATGCTTGAGGAGACTGCCAGTTGCGATAGATCAAAGGATGTAAATGTGCTGTAGCCCACACGAAACACAGGTGAATCTGGGTATAGTGGCGGGTAAGCGTTCAACAAAAAATACCCACTTTGTTTTCTCCCCCTCTAGCCTCCTTCGAAATCAGCACAAGGCAGTCCCTCGAGTATTTTGTGCTTGCAAGGCCAGAGACACGGAGGCTGCAGGACCCACAAGTGGGTCTACAACAAAGTGGCGAAGCAGCAACGCGCCCACGAAGGTCGCATACCAGGCTTACAGGCCATTCAAAAAGCTCGCTCAACGTGGAAAATCTTTTTTTTTTCCGGCCATGCTACAGACTTTTTAACCATGACTTTCCCGAATTTCGGGGATTAGAATAATCCCTGTCGGCATGCGTGTGCGAAGGACCTGTTTTGTATCTGTACATGGCAGGTTCCAGCTGCCAACTTTCTTTTTTGTACTGACATGTCCAGCGTGGTATGTTGTTCCAAAAAAAAAAAAAAAAAAAAAAAAAACAGAGAGAGAAAGGGAAAACAAATAGCCGAAGGGCGCCCCATCATCTTGGACCCAAGAGAGACCCTGCCTGAAGGAACGGTAATCTGCATCAGATCTAATCTGCTGCAGTTTGCAAGGCTGGCCCGCGAAGTTCCTATTATTAACGGGGCCATGCAACGTGTGAGGAACCTGGACCGCTCCGAGTAGGACCTTCTGATTTATGATGATTTGCCCATTTGCCACCTGAAACCACGTCCAGGTAGTGCGGGCGACGAATCCTCTAGTTTCCCTTTCTTCTACGAGGGGGAATTATGCACAGCATGAGTAAATACAAAAAAAAAAAAGATCATCTGTACATCTGTACAAAATGCTCAGCGAAGTTGCTGCAGTCGGTCAGCCACAACATCACTTTGTTGGCACACGGGAGCAATCGCGGAGAAGGACTTTAGGCAGCAGGGGGTTTCCCTTTAGCTTTTTTCGCTAAATTTTTTTAAACTTTCACTCTTAAAAAAAAATCTGTGCGCCTATACAGGATCGTTGGAAACCAGGGATTATCCATGGTTAAAAAATTATTTCTTCACCAAAAAAAAAAAAGACACCAATCTGTACGTCCATTCGGGATCGTCGGAAACACAAAAAAGTATTCTCAAAACAGGCCGGTATAAAAAGGTTTTTTAACCACGGGAGTTTCTGGCGAAAACTTTTTTGTGCCCGCAAGGCCAGGCTAGAGGACCCGCAAGACCCACAGGTGGAGGCTACAACAAAGTGGCGAAGCAGCAACACTCCCACGAAGGTCGCATGCCGGGATTGC
Organism: Diplonema papillatum; assembly: GCA_030068145.1. NCBI lineage: Eukaryota > Euglenozoa > Diplonemea > Diplonemida > Diplonemidae > Diplonema > Diplonema papillatum. The sequence goes on from JAPJBO010001915.1 coordinate 2,535, forward strand.
AGGTCATCAAAAAAACCTCGCTCAACGTGGAAAAAAAAATATACGAAAACAGCGGCACATTCAACGTCGAATGGTGCTACCGCAAGGCCAACGTTGCCAGGCTGTGCCAACGGTGGCAAGAGGACGATACCGAAGACGACAATGGTGACCTGGTGCAACTCGAAGAAAACGGACTCTTCGTGAGGAGAAACCGTACCGACAGTCGCGACACCGCGGTCCGTAAGCGACTATCTTCCGATGTACCACCTCGCTGCCTCAGCGCACAAGCCCTGCGGACGCTGCGGAACCTGCATGGAGCTACGGACCTCCTCCAAGCACTCACCCGTAGAGCCATCATGCCGTTCAAAACCCGCAACGAGTGCGCCGTAGAAGGCTGCTACCACCGAGGAAGTGCAGATCATGTCCTGACGGCTTGCGACGAACGACATATACTATGCTACGGACCCGAAGCCAACCTCACGCACATCTTTGGACAGAGTGAGGTAACCTACAGGCAAATATTGGATGAATTTGCGGCCCGCAACACAGCAGTCATGCTGTCCGTTTGCGCGCGAGTCAGCTATCAGGAGCCCAGCGGAAAAGCAACAGAATGGGCCACTTGGCGAATGCACGAGATCAAGTCTAGCTCGAAGATACGATAACACAAAACATTTATTTTGGGAACCCCACCGATCACCACAAGCACGTACTAAGCTGAACTCCACAAGCATACAAAAGGTCGAAAGACACCAATCTGTACGTCCATTCGGATCGTCGGAAACACAAAAAAAGAATCACTCCGGCCATGCTACAGACTTTTTTTTTTAACCATGATTTTCCCGAATTTCGGATTAGAATAATCCCTGTCGGAAACACAAAACAAAAAATCTGTAAGCCCCACGGGATCGTCGGAAACACCAATCTGAAAACGGGCGTTTGGGATTTTGTGTGGAAGAGCTGTGGCAGCGACTTGTGGGTACTGTGCGTCTTGTCGGTTCGGGGTTTCCAGTGTCGTGGGAGCGAGCCACGAGAACGCAGACCAGGCACAAGCATGATCCGACCGGCCCACAGCACACTTCAAGTGACCCGTGTCGAAGAAGAAGAAGAAGAAAGAGGCCGCTCCTGGTCCAGGAACGTGACGCTCAACCACAGCTTGCAAAGCTTGAGTCGGAGGCAGCACAGTGTCACAACCCCGTCCGCTCTGCCCTGCGGCTGACCGTCTCGACGAGCTTGTGTTCAGCGCGAGCGCCAAGCCCCAAGGTGCGCCAAGCCTTGATGCTTTAGTTTGGGAAATCGGTAGCCACTTGACCCGTAGGCCCGTGGCTCTGCAGTACCGCCGAACGCGTGAAGCTTGGCTCCCGTGTAGCAGGCTTTCCCTGGTGTCGTGTCGAAAAAAAAAAAAGTTGCCAAGTCAAAATCTTTTTGCACCACGGGTTTGGCCCTCAACTGGTGTTTGGAAAAACCCCTGCTGCCTGCAGTCCTTCTCCGCGATGCAGGCAGAGCTTAAAAACAGAAACCATTACCGGAGCCACGAGAAAAGATAAACGAAACCAACCAAAAAAAGTTTGAAAAAAAAAAAAAAAAAAAAAGTGAAGCATGAAGCACAAGAATCGTTTTTGTCTTTATCATTTTTCGCCATCATTGATCGGTTGACGCTCTTTTGCCCGTTTTCTCGTTTATCAGTGGCAAGAACCCCGCCCCCATCCCCTCTCCCGTGGCGGGTTTGCCTGTGCTCGAGTAGCACCTGTGGGGGTCCTGACTGTGGCGAGCTGCGAACAGCTCTGATTAACCCGACTCACACCGCTGTCTTATCTGCAGGCAGTCACTCAGGTTCCGCGCTGATGGTGGTCCGCCTTATGTTAAAGGGACCGAAGCACGGCGCAGACAAGAGACGCCCGTGCGGCGTTGGGCACATACACGGTGCACTAGTCATTTGAAGAACAGCGTACTGACTAACTGAAAAGTGCTTACTACTGTTTTGACGTGACTAGTCGTATTCCCACGGAAGAGTGCTTACTACTGCAGGAGTAGTGAATTTGTTGCATTTGTGTGGGTGGGCCTTTGACGTGTGGATGATGCCTTTCGCGCTGCTCCCCTTGAGGCTCCTGGCTCATGCCAAAGCGCCGCCGCCCGGGTTAAGGGGTTGCGGCATCAGGCGTGGGCCAGGGGCCAGGGAGACTGTTCGAGGGGTCGCCACCCAGAATTTGTCGCATTAGTGTGATGGTCAGGCCTTCGACTACCCTGAGCAACGCACCAAGCACTGCGGCAGTAAGAATGACTACTGCAGCAGTCATTCTTACTAGTGTTTTTTACTGTTTCTTGCTTGTGTCTATTGCATCTTTTGTGAAGGAATCCCTTTACAAGGCGTACTCTTTCTTTCCACAAGAGTGGACTCATTCACTTGTAAGAATGACTACTGTAGGCATTACTGACAGTAGTCATGTGACTAGTAAGATATATGACTGGTAAGATCAGGAGTAAGTGACTAGTAAATGCAGCAGATACTCCCCACCACCCAGCTCCGAAAATGTGTTCCCTCCTTTTATTTTTACATAAGCGCCAGCTTGGAAGGAAATGCTCGACAATAACTGCCAGGCAAAGAGCCGAAGGGATCCCAAGTGCTGTAACTACCGAACCACGTGTTGAACGGACGTGAGGTCATGCGGGTCTACCCCTACACGACAAATCACAAACACAACAGGTCAAGTGTCCTGAGTGAGAAAGCAACACACGGCGGTGTAAGCGATGTAATCAGATTGTGTTTGTATTGCATTTGCCCCCCTACCTCTGTATTTCCTCCCTTCCATTCGGAGTCAAAGCAGCTACGTCGAGTATTTTGTGGTAACAAGCTTGCTTGTGTACATCAAAAGCGTCGGTGCTAAATCACTTAAAACAGGGGGTTTCACACGTCACACACAAACAGCACGTTTTAGCGTCATTTGCAGGGGGGGATCCTTTTTTTCGACAACTAAAAGCAAAAGAATAAACCAAAACTACGCATTTCTTCTTTAAGCTATTCATTTATTTCGAAGACCGAAGGTAGAAATATCAATTCCAATCACAATACGCGCCCCCCACAGCGCGCAGAGGAAAACGCACCACAAAAGAACTTTGCACTCTGAAAAAAAAAAAAAAGAACCCACCATAGGAAACGAGACAGCGCGCTATATTAGTCGAATAGTCGGCAACATACACACGAAATAGGACACGCACACCAATAGACGATATCATTAGGGAACCCTTTCGACGATGGATCACCCGGAGACTCTAAAAACCCGGATCCAAAAAAAGAAAGAAGAATGAAAAAAAAAAAAAAAAAAAGGTGGGCTAGTCTGACACAAGTTGTCAACAGGAAAAAAAAAGAACGCTAACCCAAACAACTTCCGCCGGTAGAGAAACCTTGCCTAAAGAAATCAACTGCCTTCGGGTAGGCTAGTCTGACACTAGTTGTCGTCGGAAAAAAAAAAAAAAAAAAACTACTTGGCCACTTGGCTAATGCACGAGATCAAGTCTAGCTCGAAGATACGATAACACAAAACATTTCTTTTGGGAACCCCACCGATAACCACAAGCACGCACTAAGCTGAACTTCACAAGCATACAAAAGGTCGAAAGACACCAATCTGTACGTCCATTCGGGATCGTCGGAAACACAAAAAAAAAAACGGCGCCACGGACCTGCTTCAGGCTTTGATTCGCAGAGCGATCATGCCATTCAGAACGAGCAAGTAGTGCTCAGTTGCAGGATGCTCCGAACGAGGCAGCGCTGACCACGTGCTAGCTTAGCGGCTAACGACGATCACCACACAAGAAGGGAGGGGAAAGCTTTGCTGTATCGGGCTAGACTTTTAACTCATGCTTCAACCAAGTTGCCCCCACTCTGCTGCCTTATCGCTAGGCTCCTGAAAGCGAACCCTTTCGCGAACACACTTCATAACTGCGGCATTGCGTGCTGCGAAGTTGTCCAAGATTTGCCAATACGTCGCATCGTGGCACCCGCAGATTTTTGCCAGGTCTCCTTCCGGTCCAATCCCCTCACACCGTCACACCACAGACAAAGCTGCACCTCACAGGCAGAGGCAAAAGGCAGAACAGGAAAGGCGGGCGCGGTCGATACGAGAAGCGACACTCGCGGATACGGCAGCGAGTACAGAGCAGTAGACGCGCAGACGAGCAGCAAAGCGACCCGCGTCGCAGGTGGCACAGACCGAGGAAGCCCGTGAGGCAGGGAGTGAAGACGAAGTGATGATGCAAGACGAGGCTTGCCGCTCGAAGGCGGCGCGGATGCGGCGTTTGCTGGCCTCGAGCTGGGCCGCCGACGCGAGGGCGCCTGCGAGGCGTCGTGAAGCTTCGTCACGGCCTGTGTTTCGGAGTGACAGCTTTCAGAGGGAACGTTTGTTTTGGGGTGACAGCTTTCAGAGGGAACGTTTGTTCTAGAAGGGGAAGCGCGAAGCGACCAGCCCGGACGGACCAACAATACGCAAGACCAGGCGACCAAGAGAAGGAGGGGGACGCGACCCAGAGACCCGGGCTAAGTAGCTTGGAACTAGTGTGATGGACCTTTCATAACGTGGGCGGCGCCGAAGCTTTACCAGCTTCGGCTGACACCATTTGCGCACTTAACCATGGTTAAGAAGACAACTGAAAGCATAGACACAAAGATAGCCCAAAGCATCTGCAGAATAACACGAAAAGCCTCTAGGCAAAAACCCGTTTTCACATTTCTTCGGAGGGGCTCACGCACTCAAAGATCGACTTGTACGCACCTCACAAGCACAAAACGTCGAAAGACACCCCTTACGGGACGTCGGAAACACATAAGCCGCCTTGCGAGGAACGCGACAGTCAACCACAGCTTGCTGAAGGCAGCACACGGACCAACCCCGTCCGCTGTCTTGCCCTGTGGCTGACCGTCTCGACGAGCTTGTGTTCAGCGCAAGCGCCAAGCCCCAAGGTGCGCCACGCCTTGATGCTGTAGTTTGGGAAATCGTCAGCCACTTGACCCGCAGGCCCGTAGCTCTGCAGCACCGCCCCGAACACATAGACGTGTAGCAGGCTTTCCCCGGTATCCATCACCAACGAATCATTTTAAAAAAATATATGAACTGTGTTTGCGAAAGAGTACTCAGGAGCCTAGCGATCAGCAGAGTGGGCAACCTGGCTGAAGCATGAGTTGAAGTCTGACCCGATGCAGTAAAGCTTCCCCCTCCAATCCCTGTCACACCACACGCAAAGCTGAACCACACCGTCGAAAGACACCAATCTGTACGCCCATGCGGGATCGTCGGAAACACAAAAAATATCGTCGACCGCCCAAAAGCCCGCAACACAGCAGTCATACTGTCTGAATGCGCGACAGAACATGCAAGAAGGCCTGGAAGAAATCAGGAGCCGCGGGTAGCACCCGAGAGCGCCTCTCACAGCACCTCCAATCTGAGCCCAGACCTGACCCGCACTGACAATCCCGCATGTGTCCTCAGAGCCAATCCTTTTCCCGAAGTTACGGATCCAGCTTGCCGACTTCCCTTACCTACATTGTTCTGTCGGCCAGAGGCTTTTAGCCTAGGAGACCTATCGCGGTTAACGGTACGGCCCAGAAGCTCTTGCGGGCTTGCACCGACTTGAAGTCGTGTGCTATCACTCGATTGACCTGTTTCATCCACACACCGCTGCTATTGCTAGCGTTGGTTCTTTATCTCGGTCAATTGTATCCACCTCGACCCCGCGGTTTTAAGGCCACGGGGTTGAATAAAGTTGGATTCTTCGGGCATGGGGTAGCAATGGAGTTACCATTGTTATCCAACTGGGCCCAAAAGGCACCTTCCCCGCATAGATTGCCACCGATTTAATGAGCCGTCCGCAGACCCACTGTTAATCCATTTACTCTGAAACTTGCATGGCTTAATCCTCGAAACAAGCATATGACTACTGGCAGGATCAACCAGGTTTCTTGTCACGCAAACCAGACTGGACCGAGAAAAATCTGACGAATCAGAGATTCCCCGATTCCAGAGATTGTATCGTGTCAAGCCTAGATTGATGCATGATCATTCTATTCATTCTTCAGCTTGCAGACCCACTGTTATTCCATTTACTCTGAGACTTGCATGGCTTAATCCTTAAAACAAGCCCGGAGGCTGCCGACAGTGGGGTAGAGGGCCTGAACAGAAGCACGCTGGCATAGTAGACTCTTTACGACGAAGAATGGTTGAGAAACGCAGCTCTCGACAAAGACAGGCAGTTAATCGCAAACTCGACAGAGGTCGCGAGGCAGCGTGTTTGGGAGGTGGTTATGGCAGGCTGACTTCCCCCGGCGCGTACAAACAAAACATCGCGCCTATATATATATATTCTTTTTAGTACTAACAATCAGTGGTTTTCCGCTTAGCCCAACAAAATTGGTTGGCTAAAAACTTTCGCGGTTCACAAAAAGAGGTCAAATCTTTTTTTTCTCTCGGCCGATCTTTTTGCATGGAGCAGAATCCGTGGACCAAAAAAAAAAGAAAACTCCACAAAGTCATAGCCACGAGGCGACCGATTGGCAAAAAACTGCCGTCATTAAAAAAAAAAAAAAAATGGCACTAGTAGTAGTGACCGGATGGCCGGCCCCAGCGCAAGAGCAAGGTGTTGCTCGAGTACGCCTTCAGTGTCGCCTCAGGACACCCAAGGGTCCCTAAGAGGTGTCCGTGTTCGCACACAAATCTTAAGGGTCGCGAAATAGCTAAAGAGAAGCTATAGAGAAACCTGGCGCTGCTACTGCCATTTGATGCCGCATGAAAATGGAGCGACGGAGACGGTGCAGAGACCGGAAAGGAAAGCTCCCTCAGAAAAAAAGCGCCGTGGCGGTCCGAATCTGGTAGCGCCGAAAATCTGTAGCTAATACCCTGGTAGGGGTATCTATGGGGGTTCGGAAAGAAGAAGAAGAAGAGGAAAGAAAAGAAAATGGCCGCTCCTGGTCCAGGAACGTGACGGTCAACCACAGCTTGCAAAGCTTGAGTCGGAGGCAGCTCAGTGTCACAACCCCGTCCGCTCTGCCCCGTGGCTGACCGTCTCGTCGAGCTTGTGTTCAGCGCGAGCGCCAAGCCCCAAGGTGTGCCAAGCCTTGATGCTTTAGTTTGGGAAATCGGTAGCCACTTGAACCGTAGGCCCGTGGCTCCGCTCCCCCCCACTCTTGTTGCGTTTGTTGGTGTAATCGTTGGCGTGCACCCTCAAGTCGGCTTTCGCCTCTCACCGGGCACTTTTTTTTTTTTTTTTTTTTTTTTATGGTAACAACCACGGTTGTTTTACATAAGCGCCAGCTTGAAAGGAAATGCTCGACGATGCTGCCCGACGAAGAACAGAAGGGATCCCAAGTGCTGTAACTACCGAACCACGTGTTGAACGGACGTGAGGTCATGCGGGTCTACCCCTACACGACAAATCACGCAAACACAAAAGGTCAAAAGTCCTGAGTGAGAAAACAACACACGGTGGTGCAAGCGAAGAACAAATCAGATTGTGTTTGTATTGTATTTGCCCCTTACCTCTATATTTCCTCCCTTCCATTGGAGTCGAAGCAGCAACGTCGAGTATTTTTGTATAGCACTTGCTTTGTAGGAAATGCTTGAGAGGGATAGACTGCCAGTTGCGATAGATCAAAGGAGGTAAATGGGCTGTAGCCCACACGAAACACAGGTAAATCTGGGTTTAGTGGCGGGCGTAAGCGTTCAACAAAAAAATTGTAGTTGCATTGTTTTCTCCCCCTCTAGCCTCCTTCGAAAATGAGCACAAGGCAGTCCCTCGAGTATTTTTGTCTCTCGTCGTCTTTTGTCGCCAACTCACTTGTTGTCATGTCCACTTGTCAACCCCCTGACTTGTGCAATGGTGCACCGCCCAGCTCCTCCACCCCCTCCGCTTGATGGTTTGGTCTGCATTTTGACGTCGACGAAAACCCCGGATACGACTGCTTACGCATTAAGCAACGGGCAAGAAACACACCCACACACACCAACCCTGAGACGGGCAAGGTCGCAAAACGTCGACGAATTCCGCAGGGAAGGAACTCGAAGGGAAGCCCCACGGAGCCCGGTTAGACCCCAGGAGATGGAGGGTCTGGGCTGACGAGAAGTCAGGGAACTCGTGTGCGCGCGACGCAGCCGGCAGTGCCCACATCCAGAAGCCGAACACTACCGACCCCATGGACTAGAGCGGTGCAGAGCGACGGAGGAAGAAATATTATGCTGCCTCAAGCGCCACTCCGGCCCGCATGATACTCCAGGCCCCCATCAGCAGCCACGGGGGCATCAGCAGTAACCCAGATGAAACCGCGCGTGGACGCACTCTCGCTAAGAGGGGCCACGTTAAATAGAGTTTTAACACACACACACACCCTCATCGTGGTCGTACTCTTCGTGAAGGGAAGCACCACATTAAAACAGGTCCGCAACACACCCCCACACACTGGGGTTGTGCGGGGAATATCGTGCAGGGCGCAGATCTCGTAAGCCGCCGAGGATGTCATCCTGGCAATGAGGAATCTGCACGTAAAAACAAGAGTCTCCAAGGCTAATGTGGTGCTCGCAACGTCACCCGGAGCGGAATCCGCATTTCTTGCTCCAGGTGCTGACCCTTGCCGCCCATTCCCAGACCACAGTGGAAAATCTGAAAATGCCTGTTTTTGGCTATTTTGGATCATGCGGGAGGGGGGAGGTGGGGGTACCATACCCCCCATCTGTGTGGGTTTGTGAGCTCCTCTAAGGATCCGCGAGCACGTGCAGAGAGCCGCCCTCCTTCGACGGAGGAGACACCGCTTTTCCCGCAGCGGACATCATACTACCCGCCTCACAGCCTCAATGGTCAACCGGAGACCCGAAACCACCGAACATCTAAACCGCAATAAACGCTTGAAACCCAAGGGTGCGTTCCACCAGTTCAGCAAGCTGTAAAACATCACCAGATCCGGCGGTTTTCTTTTCGTCGTCGAAAATGCAGACATTCGGGCGTTCCTATTCCCCCCCGGTCTTCTAACGTCGGGCCAGAAGAGACGGCCCTTCCCTCGCCACCCCCCCCTCCGGGCTTTTGTTAAATTCATGTCCGTCCGACAGAGCCGCGACGCGAGTTGTATTGAAATATATTCGTCGCAAAAAAGGGGGAAAACAAATACTGCACATCAACCCCGGTTGATTGTCGGCATCACAAAAAATAACGGGGAGGGGAAGCACGGAAAAAAAACCACCCCCCGTGCAGTGTATGCACCGTAAAAAAGAAGACAAGTCAGTGCTGCCTAGCGAGTCGCAGTCTCAATCAGGGCGAGCGCCCTGAGTTTTTTAACTGATTGCTCAGACACAGTTGTAGGGGCCTTCTCCCCGTGACGGATTCGCCTGTGCTCTGGTAGCACGGGTGGTCCTGGCTGTGACGAGCTACGAACAGCCGCCTGACAAACCAGACTCACACCGCTGTCCTGTCTGCAGACACTCAGGTTCCGCGCTGATGATGGTCCGCCTTGTGTGTCCGTGGCTTGAAGGACCGAAACACGGCGCAGACGGCACCAGTGCGGTGTCGAGCACGTTCCCATTCCAAGCACGTTCTTGCAATCCCCCCGCGCAGGGTCAGCTAGTGTTTTGGACGCAGAGAACGGTCCGCCTGTATTTCCAGCATCAATTGATGCGCACGAGTTGGATCCAGATCCAGATCCAGATCCAGATCCCAGGCTCAGCTCGCAAGGCAGCCCAGTTTGCTTGGCACCAGCGCAATGCTGGTTGTCAGAAGGCTGGGATGAACCCCTCGCATCAAGATCAAAACAAACCCGCAAGCCGCACTGTTTGACAACAAGACACAACTGTCCTTTAGATCTCATTTTCGCACGCGCACGTCCCACTTGTTATGGGTGTTGCACATGTTATGATAACATGTGACACAACATGTTATAATAACGCGACATCACGCGTGAAAAAAAAAAAAAAAAGAACCCATATCATGTGCTTACATGCTAGAACAGTTGTAATTTTGTCGCATTCGTGTGTGTGTGTGGGCCTTTGAGGCGTGGCATGATGTCTCTCGCGCTGCTCCCCCTTGAGGGTCACACAACACTGGCGAATCAGCAACGCGCCCACACACGAAGGTCACATACCGGCCCACAGGCCATTCAAAAAATCTTGCACGACGTGGGAAAAAAAAAAACTCACCACAGATTCAGATTTCTTAACAGAGGTATTCCCGAATTTCGGGGATGATAATACCCCCGCAGGGCACCCACCGTCGCAGGGCCACCGACGCCAAAACGAAGAAAGGACACAAAAACTTTCACTCTAAAAAAGAAAAGAGGAACCAATACTTTCAAAATCCACGAGAACGGAAGATTACCGCGCGGTACGGGCTTCATAGCCCGCTCCAAAAGAGAGTTTCTCCTTTTTTTTACATAGGCGCCAGCTTGGAAGGAAATGCTCGACGATGCTGCCAGACAAAGAACCGAAGGGATCTTCAGTGCTGTAACTACCGAACCTCGTGTTGAACGGACGTGAGGTCACCCCAACACGACACATCACACAAACACAACAGGTCAAAAGTCCTGAGTGAGAAACGTGAGGTCATGCGGGTCTACCCCTACACGACAAGACACACAAACACAACAGGTCAAAAGACCTGAGTGAGAAAACAACGTACGGTTGTGTATCCGCGAAGAACAAAAGCAGCTAAGTCGAGTGTTTTGGAATGAGCATCTGCTTTTAAGGGGAGGCTCGCTGCCAGTTGCGAAATCTCAAACGAGGCAGTGTGCTGTAAGCCCGCACGGCACACAGGTAGATCTGGGTTTGGTGGTGGGGCTGAAGCGTTCGACAAATGCCCCACGTCGTGGTGTGTTGTTTCTCCCCCTCTTGCCCCCTTTGAAATAAGCACACGGCAGCCCTTTCGAGGATTTCTTTTTACCACCTTGCGCGGTGTTGCACGGGATGTCTGGCAGCCGCTGCTAAACAGTGCATGCTAATCCATATGGTTCATGTACTTAAAATAACTCAACGTGGGCGGCGAAGCTTTACCAGCTTCGGCTGACACCATTTGCGTACTTAACCATGGTTAAGAAGAGACGACTAAAAGCATAGACACAAAGATAGCTCATGCATCTGCAGAATAACACGAAGAGCCTCCAGGCAAAACCCCCGTTTTCACATTTCTTCTTCTTCTCTTTGGCCTCTCCATGCTCTGCTGTTCGTAGTGTTCCCGTTTTTTTTTTTTTTTTTTTTTTTTAGATCACCCCGCTCCCCCTCCCACCCGCCGCAATAGATAGGGACCAGTGCGGTGTTGAGCACGCAACCATTCCACGCACGTTCCTTGCAAGCAATCCCACCCCCGACCCCACCCGTAGATCCATTTCTTTTACATAAGCGCCAGCTTGAAAGGAAATGCTCGACGATGCTGCCCGACAAAGAACAGAAGGGCTCCCAACTGTGCTGTAACTACCGAACCACGTGTTGAACGGACGTGAGGTCATGCGGGTCTACCCCTACACGACAAATCACAAACACAAAAGGTCAAAAGTCCTGCGTGAGAAAACAACACACGGTGGTGTAAGCGAAGTACAAATCAGATTATGTTTGTATTGTATTTGCCCGTTACCTCTATATTTCCTCCCTTCCATTCGGAGTCGAAGCAGCAACGTCGAGTATTTTTCAGTAGTACTGTGTTGTACTGAATTGCGGGACCATTTTCCGGAAGGCAGCGACTCCACACGAGAAAGTTCGAATGAGGCGTTTTTCACCCCTCGCGCACGCGAAGAACAAGCAGCATCCGAAGCACCGCACCCACACGTCACTTCAATTTTTGTTGTATCCACATGCAATGTGTGAAGAAACTGAACCGCGCAAGTAGGACCTTCTGATCATGATCATTTGCAAAATTGCCACCTGAAACCACGTCCAGGGTTAGGGCTCAGGGTAGTGCGGTCAACGAAACCTCCAGTTTCCCTTTCCACTTTCTCCTACTCTCGCGGTGTACGGTTTTTGTATCAAGCACCTGCTTTGTAGGAAGTAGTTGAGGAATCTGCTCGTTGCGAAATCTCAAAGGAGGCACGACGATCGCGTGCGATTTTCGTGCCTACTCGGGTCTGCTTGTTTCGGCTCAGGTGTGCAAGAACCCTGCATCCGGAAGTGTTTCCAACCCCCCCCCGCCCCCCCCCCCCCTTTTTTTTTTCCAACAAAAACCGACGGAGACCCCCAAAACCCTTTTCCAACCTTTCCAATTCCCTCCAAGCTAGACCATTATACAACGACCCCCCCCCTCCCCCTTTCTTCTTTTTGTTTCCTCGTTTTTTTTTTTCACCGTAACGCTTTTCTTAGAGCTCACCCCACTCTTTCATAGCTCCTTCGCAAACCTGTCTGCTGCCGTTGTCCCAGTTGATTCTAATCTTCGCCACCCTTCCTTCTGCTACATCCTGCAAGGCGATTGTGCTCGAACTGCATGTGACAACACGAACCATTTCAATGCGCCCGGTTCAGCCCGTTGGAGGAGCTACACAAGGATACAATGCAGGCCCAGGAAACTAGTTGAAACAACGGCACAACTTAGCCGAGGACAAGACTCAGCTTCTGGTTAAATGAGGACACTAGTTGAATACGGACACAATGAAGCCCCTTGTCGAATGAGGACACAATGCAGCCCCTGGTTAAATAAGGACACTGGCACAAATCAGAACCTTGTTGAACGCAGACACACTCTTTACAGGAGGTGGGTGGTGGTAGAAAGAGCCTAAAAAAAAGAAAGAAAACAGTCTGGAAGACACACCCTCTGCGCCCCTACGAAATACCGTGATTAAAACCATGGAAGACCCGGGATGGGAACACTCGGAAGTGTCGGCCGGAGGAGGCAACACGGGGACTGAGGAAGGGACCGAGGAGAACAGCGGCGACCTGGAGAGCATCATGAACCCTTTGTACGAGCTGCGCGAGCGGCTGATCAACGACTCCCTGTTCAGCCCGCTGGAGGAGCTGGACGAGGACAGGGGCGCGAAGCTGATCCTCGACAAGATGAACGTCGCCGACGTGCTGAAGCTCGGCGCGGAAAAGCAGCGGCTGAAGGAGCAGGAAGACGGCAAGCTGGTGTCCGGCACGCGCAGCGCATCAAGGACCTCACCCGCGTCGAAAAAAGCACGAAGTCGACGCCACCAACGATGAATAAGGACACAATTGGCCCCTTGATGAATAAAGACACAATTTAGCCCCTTGTTGAATGATGACAGCCTCCTCGTTCAATAAAGACACACCTTTTACAGTTGAATAAGGACTGTTTCAATAATGACACAATTCAGCCCCCTCGTTCAATAAAGACACACCTTTTACAGGAGGTGGGTGGTGGTAGAAAGAGCCTAGAAAACGAAAGAAACCAGTCTGAAAGACACACTCTCTGCGCCCCTACGAAATACTGTAATTAAAACCATGGAAGACCCGGGATGGGAACACTCGGAAGTGTCGGCCGGAGGAGGCAACACGGGGACTGAGGAAGGGACCGAGGAGAACAGCGGCGACCTGGAGAGCATCATGAACCCTTTGTACGAGCTGCGCGAGCGGCTGATCAACGACTCCCTGTTCAGCCCGCTGGAGGAGCTGGACGAGGACAGGGGCGCGAAGCTGATCCTCGACAAGATGAACGTCGCCGACGTGCTGAAGCTCGGCGCGGAAAAGCAGCGGCTGAAGGAGCAGGAAGACGGCAAGCTGGTGTCCGGCACGCGCAGCGCATCAAGGACCTCACCCGCGTCGAAAAAAGCACGAAGTCGACGCCACCAACGATGAATAAGGACACAATTGGCCCCTTGATGAATAAAGACACAATTTAGCCCCTTGTTGAATGATGACAGCCTCCTCGTTCAATAAAGACACACCTTTTACAGTTGAATAAGGACTGTTTCAATAATGACACAATTCAGCTCCCTCGTTCAATAAAGACACACCTTTTACAGGAGGTGGGTGGTGGTAGAAAGAGCCTAGAAAACGAAAGAAACCAGTCTGAAAGACACACTCTCTGCGCCCCTACGAAATACTGTAATTAAAACCATGGAAGACCCGGGATGGGAACACTCGGAAGTGTCGGCCGGAGGAGGCAACACGGGGACTGAGGAAGGGACCGAGGAGAACAGCGGCGACCTGGAGAGCATCATGAACCCTTTGTACGAGCTGCGCGAGCAGCTGATCAACGACTCCCTGTTCAGCCCGCTGGAGGAGCTGGACAAGGACAGGGGCGCGAAGCTGATCCTCGACAAGATGAACGTCGCCGACGTGCTGAAGCTCGGCGCGGAAAAGCAGCGGCTGAAGGAGCAGGAAGACGGCAAGCTGGTGTCCCGGCACGCGCAGCGCATCAAGGACCTCGCCCGCGTCGAAAAGCGCAAAGTCGATGCTACCGGCGTCGATGTGCGCAACCGTATAGCCGCTGAGAGGAAGCGCTACGCGGACGCAGTTCTGCGGAAGAAAGTTGTTCGCCACAACATAGAAGCGTACTTCCAGCAGGCGAGGTCGAGGTTGAAGAGCTTCATCACCACGCGGAGGGCGCAGATCGTGCACAAGTACGGCGACATGACGGTGATCGGAGGGAAGCAGTTCAACATCGAGGACATCGCGTGGGACCAGCAGCCGCAGCAGGTGGGGCTGCACATCACGTCGGTGCGCGGGCTGAAGGACAAGGTCCCGAAGGGGAACTACACGCTGCTGATCTCGAAGGTCGACAAACTGGGCGGAGAGCCCTTTAAATGGTCGCTTCGCAACGCCAAGTCGTCGTACCCGCCGCCGTGCACGCTCCACCCCGACAAAAACGCTCCGGAGAGGGCCGACTGCGAAGTGTGCAACGGGTGGGTAGGGTGCACAGTTCCGCATTACCACAGCGGGAAGTCGAGTGCCGTCGACCTTCCCCTCGACACGTCGGTCTTCACGTTCTTCCCGCCGCGGAAGACGATCAAACCGTACGCCGCCTTCGTTTTCGAGCTCGTGCGTCTCCCCTCCCGGTACAAAACCGACGGCCCGGGAGAGAAGGCGAAGGTGTTCACCGACAGCGCCGAAGAGGTACCCGTAACGGTCGGCTGGAGCGCGTTTCCCGTGATCAACGGGCATTTTACCGTGATCAAGGGCAAGTTCAAGACCCCGTTGCTGCGGGGGCCTATAGATCCGGCGGTGCAGCACCACCGGCACATTGCCCGCGCGGTCTCCGACGATATCGAGTCGTGGATCGGGAATCTCTACTTCGAAGTGGCGCCGTATCCGAGGGTTTGCGACGGAAAGGGGGAATTCGAACGCCAAGGCGAGGTGACGGCGAAGCGCCTTGGGTTGCCCGCGCAGGAGCGGATGCGCAGCAGCACGCTGAAGGGCTTCGATTTTCCGGCCGGCGGCGGCGGTGGCGGAGTTGGGGTGGTCAACGGCGAGAAGCAGAGTATGCTCGACCTCTCGTTCAGCGGGTCCGGCAGGCGGGAGAGCACCCCGGGTATTCCCCGCAGCCACCGCCGGAAGTCGACCGCTGCAGCCGGCATCCGATCGAGGGTGAACCTCGTCGCTAGCGCGGCTCCTTCGATCCGGAAACCCAGCGTCGGCCGGTCGCGGCGGGATTCCTGGGGGATGGAGACGGGGGGTGCGAAGGTGGGAGGGGAAGGCCGTTTGTCGGTGTTTTCCTTCGGGCTCAATGACAAGCGGGTGTCGGTGGACAGCAGCGCCGCGGGCGGCGGCGGGCTGCTGGGAACGCAGGCGTCGATGGCGGGTCGATCGGTGAAACGATCGATCGCAGCGATGCCTTACCTCGGGACCCGTTGCGCGAAAACCTTCGACAAGGACACGAAGAACATGCCGAAGCAAGCCAAGCGCGTGTCCGTTGACTTCGCCGCCACGGCCGGCGCTCCGGAGAGCCACGCGCAGCTCCGCCAGTCGGTCGACGTCCGGAAAAAAAGCTTCTCCTCCTTCGCCGGAGCCGGGACCCTCCCGCCCCCGCCAGGCGACCGAGCGAGGACACCCGACCCCTTCGGCAGCGAAGCCTCGCCGCTGTCGAGGCCTCGGTCGACGATTTTGAGCACCCTGGGGGGCGGCGGCGGCGGTGGTGGTGGTGGAGTGTCACCGGTGCCTGGGGGAGGGGGAGGAGGCGGAGGTGCGTCGCCGCTGGCGAATCGGTTCAAGTCCGCTGTGGTGGCGACGATCCGGGAGGAGACGTCGCAGCAGCAGGGGTCCGGATCTCCGTCAAGCAGGTTCCAGTCCGCCGCGCTGAAAAGCATCGGTAGTCGTTCAGCATCACCCACCGCGAAGTTTCAGTCCGCCGCGCTGAAAAGCATCGGTAGTCGTTCAGCGTCCCCCTCCGGCAAATTCCAGTCGGCGGCCCTCAAATCCGTCGGACAAGCCAACTCCAGACCCGTGTCTCCTTCCCACCGGTTCCAGTCCGCCGCGCTGAAAAGCATCGGGAGTCGCTCAGCGTCCCCCTCCGGCAAGTTCCAGTCGGCGGCCCTCAAATCCGTCGGGCAAGCAGCCCGCCCTGTCTCACCGGCCGCCCGCTTCCAGTCGGCTGCCCTCAAATCCGTCGGCGTAGGCGGCGGCGCGCCGAAGTCACCGTCGAATCGGTTCAAATCAGCGGTGCTGACGAGCCTCGCGCGCGGCGGCGACGCTTCGCCGCCTCCGGCGTCTCCGTCCAACCGGTTCAAGTCCGCGGTCATGAGCAGCATATTGGGTGGGGGCGGGGGGGGTGGCGGCGGCGCATCGTCACCCCCCGGCTCCGGGTCTCCTGCCAACCGCTTCAAAACAGCCGCGATGCGTCTGCGCGGCGCTCCGTCTCCCATACCCAAGTCGCCGTCGAACAAGTTCCAGTCCGCCGTCCTCAGCAGCATGCCAAGCTCCCCTTCGAACCGGTTTCGATCCGCGGTGATGAAGGTCGGAGGGGGAGGGGGGTTTGCCGGCGGCGGCGGCGGCGGCATGTCCTCTGGGATGCTAGGGAGAGGTGCGTCGTTCCGGGGAATCGACCGTCCGAAGTCGCCACAAGACGCGTTCGGAACGTGGGTGCCTGAGGCGGATCTCGCACTGAACGACGAAGCCATCGAAGGCAAGCTGCAGAAGCTGGCAACCCGGTACAACGAAAAGCGCCTGCTCAAGGGCGTTTCGAGCGCCGCCGACGCGAATTCGGGGTCGAGTGGGGAAGACACCGACGACACCGATTCGAACGACGACTCATCCGCCAACGATTCCGACAACGCGCTGCACGCCGACCTCAACGGGATCACCGACGAGAGGGAGGGGGAGTTGCTGTTCGATTTGCTGGATGAAAACGACGACGGGACCCTCAGCATCGAGGAGCTGTACGTCGGGCTGGAAAAATTCGTCGAGGTGAAGGAGCGGCTGGGGGTCTGCGACCTCACGGAGTTTTTCATCCGGCTCGACGCGAACCGGGACGGGAAGATCGACAAGCACGAGTTCTCCGCGGTGTGGGCTGCGACGACGTCGGGCGCCGCGGACCTATTCGACTTTCGGGGCGGGGGTGAGAAAAAAGCCGCGCCGCCGCCGCGGGCGCCGGAAGAGCCTGGGGTGCTCGAGAGAGTCGCGAGCAAGCGAGGGTCGTTGTTCTTCACCGGGCAGCAAAGCTTCGGCGGGGGCGGCGGGCTGGGCGATGCGAGTCAGGGGAGCTTTCGGAGGGGGTCCCTGCGGCCGCTGAACGCGTGCACGTCGTTTCGGCAGGGTGCCGCGGCGGCGCGGTCGTTCATGGGAACCATCGGGGGGGGCCGCAAGTCAGTCGCTTCCGTGGCCGACGGCACGCTGTGGGGCGCCAGCGGCGACCTGAACCACCGGAAAGCCAACCCATCGGGGTTCTGGGGCGGCAACTCTCGTCGGCAGTCCAGCGCCGGTGCAGACGGACTTTTCACGGTCACGGGCCGTCCGAGCAACGCGAATGCGACGGAAGGGGTCTCGCTCTTCGAGCGGCTGCGGGTGGCGGCGCGGGCGAAGCGGACGAAGCGGAAGGTGTTGGTCGAGAGGGCTGAAAAGTGGACGCTGTACACCACCCGGGTCAACGAGGCGACCGCCATCTCCGGTGAGTCGGTTTCGTGGTTTTTGCAGCTCGAGTACTGCGGCCGCGGCATCACCGACGAGATTGTGTGCACCAACCCGCGGGAGCTCCGTTTTTGGTTCATCCTGTCGGTGTTCCTGGTATGCCTCTACGGTCAGCTGTTCCTCCACGGGCTGGGCACGTACCTCACGGCCGCCGCCCTCGGCGTTCCGACCAGCAGCATCCAGCCGCTGTGGTACGGGCTGCGCGTCCAGTACGACGGAAACCACACGTCCGCGTACCAAGAGCTCTGCATCCTCCTCTTCTCGACCGTCGCAAACCTGCTCGCGGTCACGTTCTTCGTGATGATGGCCTGGGTCTTCAAAAACGCGTCCGCGAACCTCCCCGAGCAAATCAGCAAGTTCGTGTTCTGCTTGTCGATTTCGTACTACTTCTTCCCGTTCGTTCAGCTGGTCCTCGACTTCGCGATCGCCGACGAGGAGAACGTGCTGCAGCCGCGGCAGTCGGACATCATGCGGGTCATCGACTACTACAAAGCGAACCAGTACGAGTCGATCTACGGCATCTGCACGTTCATCGTCATCTACCTGAACGGCGGCGCGTATCTAGCGGTGCTTAATTACCTCTACACGATGCACCTGCACCTGAACGGGATCCTGCAGGACTGCTTCTGGAGGATCAACGTCGCGACGGACAAAACGTTCTTCATGCCGCTGGACTTGGAAGTCTCCCGCCGAGAGCTGGACTTCATCTGCATGAAGGCGGAGCGGTGGAGGGGCCGAAAGGGGGAGAGGAAGAAGACGAAAGTCTCGCTCCTGCTCACGACGGTATGACATTCCCCACCCCCCCACTCAGCCCTCCTTCCCCGGTGCTTCCCGGAATCTTGTACTCAAGACTTCTTTTTATTGTATAAGCACCCGCTTTGTAGGAAATGCTTGAGGAGACTGCCAGTTGCGATAGATCAAAGGAGGTAAATGTGCTGTAGCCCACACGAAACACAGGTAAATCTGGGTTTAGTGGCGGGCGTAAGCCTTCAACAAAAAAGACCCACTTTGTAGTTGTATTGTTTTCTCCCCCCTCCAGCCTCCTTCGAAATGAGCACAAGGCAGTCCCTCGAGTATTTTCCTGAGCGGGCCGCCTGCCTACCGATTTCGCAAAACGAAAAGGTGGGCACCCCAGGCCTTCCCCATTGTGTAGTCAAAATCCGGGTTGGACGGAATTGAGCGAAAAATCTCCCTGCCACAACACCAAACTGTGGCTCAATTGACAGTGCGACGGACTTCTGTCCTGAGCGCCCGGGTTCCAACCCCGCCGGAGACATTTTTTACCTGACTTCCTCCACCAGTTTCTGCGCACTTTTCAAACCATCGTACCACACAATCGAGGGGTTTCCTCAGTTTTTGGATCACCAAACCCGACGTTTGAACTGACTCCGATGGCGGTTGGTGGGAACTTCTGCGGCTTCCCGTGGGACACTCGTGCGCACCGGAGTTAATGCACACCTTGCTTGGCAGCGGTGGCCGGCGGACATCTGCCCCCGGGCGCCGTTGCGGCATCAGGCGTGGGCCAGGGCCAGGGAGGCTGTTCGGAGGGGTCACCACCCACCGTTCGCGGGCTTCGTTACTTCACTGCCCCCGGCTCTCCCCGGCCTTCGTCATCCCGGGGGAGGGTTCCACGGCCATCCCCCCCTGTGCCGCGGGTTCTTTCTTGCGTTCTCGCGACGTCGCCGCTGTCGATGTTGCTGCCGCTGTTGCTGCCGCTGCAGCCGCTGTCGGGCGGTTGGTTGACGATCATGAGAACTTCGTGCGTCCGGAGTTTGCGGAACACATGTCATCGTCGGCATTTGGATCGACAACATCCGGTATGCGGGCAAGAAGCCGGCAGTGCGGCTTGCGACTCGGAGGCTGGACCAGGCCGCGGAGGAGTGCGTATAAGTCGATCTTTGACTGCGTGAGCCCCTCCGAAGAAAGGTCCATCACACTAGTTCCAAGCTATTTAGCCCGGGTTTCTGGGTCGCGTCCTCCTTCTCTTGGTCGCCTGGTCTTGCGGTTTGTTGGTCCGTCCGGGCTGGGCGCTTCGCGCTTCCCCTTCGTCTTGCATCACTGCGTCTTCACTCCCTGCCTCACGGGCTTCCTCGGTCTGTGTCACCTGCGCCGCGGAGGAGTGCGGCCTGACGTGGAAGCCGTCTGATTCACAGACTGCCGCCACACGGTATGAGTTCATCGGGGTCGATTGGGACCACGCTGCTCATCGTGTGGCTGTCTCTCGGAAGTTGCGAAGAAAGCTGATGGAGGCGCGCTACACGCTGAACACTCGTAGGCCGCCCCCGCGGCGCGGCGCAACAAACGCGTTCCATCTGCTGTGACGTAGACACGGAGTGCGCGCAGTGCGTTGCTCAGGGTAGTCGAAGACCTGACAATTACACTAATGCAACAAATTCTGATTCCGCAACCCCTTAACCCGGGCGGCGGCGCTTTGGCATGAGCCAGGAACCTCAAGGGGAGCAGCGCGAGAGGCATCATCCACGCTTCAAAGGCCCACACACTAATGCAACAAATTCACACCTGAAGACGCCTGGTGCGTCTTCAGGTTATGCGCATTGGCGCGTCCTTGCACACGTTACAGTGCTGCTTACATTCGGCATTGCTGGGGCTGGCTGCAGCTTTCGGCTTCCTGTTGCCGAGAGACGGAGGTCGCGCGCAGTTCAAAGGGATGGGGTCCTGCTGGCCAACTTGCGCACCACGATGACCACTGTGTAAACTAGTTAACCACTTCCGGACGAGCTACCGCTGTGTAAACTAATTAACCACTTCTGGACGAGCTACCACTGTGTAAACTAATTAACCACTTCCGGACGAGCTACCGCTGTGTAAACTAATTAACCACTTCCGGACGAGCTACCACTGTGTAAACTAATTACCCACTTCCCGACGAGCTACCACTGTAGTGGTAGAAAGTTCGCGGGTGAGCGGCCATAGAATGGTCGAAAGTGGCCGCCGGTTGCTTCGTTGAGAGTATCTGACGCAATTCTTTGAAGTGCGTCCTTTCATCGGGGCAGAAATCCTGCTCCGAGCTCTCGACGGATACCATGCAGTTCGCCATGGTGCCCCCCCTTTTCCCGAATCAACTCACCCCCCCCCCCCTCCGTCCTAACGAATGTGTTCGTGGTGTCGGTCGCAGGAGTCTTTTTGGCTAGCCAAAGAGAGCAAAAGAGTGAAAAGAGTACGTACAGTAGTGAGTAGAGAAGAGAACGAGTGGACAAGAACAGAGGTAGCACAAACCACCAGACCAGCGGAGGCCACCACAAAAATATTTCTTACCTTTTTCCTTATCCCTCAAAACCAGCACCAATAACAACGACCCCTCCGTCCTAAAGGGGTTAAACGAAACTACGGGTTTCTTCCCACGGTGCAATGTAAACCAACAGGACGACGCGGATCCTGACTACCTGAGCCGGCAGATGCACGTCGAGATATACACGCTTTCGCCCTGGAAAACGGTGTGCCCGCAATCCCGCCTCCTTTGCTTTCACCTCCCCACGTTCGCCCCTGTTTCTTCAGCGCAGTGTCCCGAGGCACCGCGAAGTTCACGGACGCGAAGTGCGCACAAGCAAGCAGGGGGTTCTTGCATCATCAGTGTTGTACCTTGTGGTCTCATTTTGTGACTTTTTCCACATGTTATGCCACATGTATCCAACCTCATAACACGTGGGTCATGTACCCCCATGTCACTGCTGGTACCTACTACTGGTAACTTACTAGTCACTGCTGGTTATTACTGGTCACTGCTGGTCACTGCTGGTCACTGCTGGTCACTGCTGGTCACTGCTGGTCACTGCTGGTCACTGCTGGTCACTGCTGGTCACTGCTGGTCACTGCTGGTTATTACTGGTCACTGCTGGTCACTGCTGGTCACTGCTGGTCACTGCTGGTCACTGCTGGTCACTGCTGGTCACTGCTGGTCACTGCTGGTCACTGCTGGTCACTGCTGGTCACTGCTGGTTACTACTGGTCACTGCTGGTCACTGCTGGTCACTGCTGGTCACTGCTGGTCACTGCTGGTCACTGCTGGTCACTGCTGGTCACTGCTGGTCACTGCTGGTCACTGCTGGTCACTGCTGGTCACTGCTGGTTATTACTGGTCACTGCTGGTCACAGCTGGTTAGCTGGTTACTACTGGTCACTACTGGTTATTTCTGGTCACTGCTGGTTACTACTGGTCACTACTGGTCACTACTGGTCACTACTGGTCACTACTGGTCACTACTGGTCACTGCTGGTCACTGCTGGTCACTGCTGGTCACTGCTGGTCACTGCTGGTTATTACTGGTCACTGCTGGTTATTACTGGTCACTGCTGGTCACTGCTGGTCACTGCTGGTCACTGCTGGTCACTGCTGGTCACTGCTGGTCACTGCTGGTCACTGCTGGTCACTGCTGGTCACTGCTGGTCACTGCTGGTCACTGCTGGTTATTACTGGTCACTGCTGGTCACAGCTGGTCACTGCTGGTTACTACTGGTCACTACTGGTTATTTCTGGTCACTGCTGGTTACTACTGGTCACTACTGGTCACTACTGGTCACTACTGGTCACTACTGGTCACTACTGGTCACTACTGGTCACTGCTGGTCACTACTGGTCACTGCTGGTCACTGCTGGTCACTGCTGGTCACTGCTGGTCACTGCTGGTTATTACTGGTCACTGCTGGTCACTGCTGGTCACTGCTGGTCACTGCTGGTCACTGCTGGTCACTGCTGGTCACTGCTGGTCACTGCTGGTCACTGCTGGTCACTGCTGGTCACTGCTGGTCACTGCTGGTCACTGCTGGTCACTGCTGGTCACTGCTGGTCACTGCTGGTCACTGCTGGTCACTGCTGGTCACTGCTGGTCACTGCTGGTCACTGCTGGTCACTGCTGGTTATTACTGGTCACTGCTGGTCACAGCTGGTTAGCTGGTTACTACTGGTCACTACTGGTTATTTCTGGTCACTGCTGGTTACTACTGGTCACTACTGGTCACTACTGGTCACTACTGGTCACTACTGGTCACTACTGGTCACTGCTGGTCACTGCTGGTCACT
>JAPJBO010001916.1:0-25562 GCA_030068145.1 Diplonema papillatum
CTCAGGTTGTTCCCAGTCGATTTCAGTGTGTGGGGTCCCAATCTCAGTGTGTTTGCGATTCGTTCGCAACACTAACAGTTCGTCTGCCTAGGAGCACTTGATTTCAGTGTGTGGGAGTCCCAACTTCAGCGCGTTTGCGATTCGTTTGCAACACTATACAGTCGTCTGGTCTTGGAGCACTTGAAGGTCGTACTTTCCCCCGACGGGGTTTCCGACTTGTCCTAGTTTTACAGGCTACTTTTTGCTCACTTTTCGTTGATTCATAAGATCTCTGTTTCGTGTGTACAAAGTTGGATTGGGTGGTTGCGCCTTCGGCGCTTAAATATTTTATTAAGAGAGATCGCTCAGGTTGTTCTCAGTCGATTTCAGTGTGTGGGGTCCCAATCTCAGTGTGTTTGCGATTCGTTCGCAACACTAACAGTTCGTCTGCCTAGGAGCACTTGATTTCAGTGTGTGGGAGTCCCAACTTCAGCGTGTTTGCGATTCGTCTGCAACACTATACAGTCGTCTGGCCTTGGAGCACCTGCATCTCGTGCTTTCCCCCGACGGGGTTTCCGACTTGTTCCCGGTTTGCTACTTTTTGCTCGCTTTTCGTTGATTCATAAGATCTCTGTTTCGTGTGTACAAAGTTGGATTGGGTGGTTGCGCCTTCGGCGCTTGAATCTTTTATTAAGAGAGATCACCCAGGTTGTTCTCAGTCGATTTCAGTGTGTGGGGTCCCAATCTCAGCGTGTTTGCGATTCGTTCGCAACACTAACAGTTCGTCTGCCTAGGAGCACTTGATTTCAGTGTGTGGGAGTCCCAACTTCAGCGTGCTTGCGATTCGTTTGCAACACTATACAGTCGTCTGGCCTTGGAGCACCTGCATCTCGTGCTTTCCCCCGATGGGGTTTCCGACTTGTTCCGGTTTTACAAGCTACTTTTTGCTCGCTTTTCGTTGATTCATAAGATCTCTGTTTCGTGTGTACAAAGTTGGATTGGGTGGTTGCGCCTTCGGCGCTTAAATGTTTTATTAAGAGAGATCGCTCAGGTTGTTCTCAGTCGATTTCAGTGTGTGGGGTCCCAATCTCAGCGTGTTTGCGATTCGTTCGCAACACTAACAGTTCGTCTGCCTAGGGGCACTTGATTTCAGTGTGTGGGAGTCCCAACTTCAGCGTGTTTGCGATTCGTTTGCAACACTAAACAGTCGTCTGGCCTTGAAGCCCTTGAAGGTCGTTTAAGTGTCGGGGCAGCACAACCCTGATTCGTGGGCTACAAGCGGTCCCCTACATCACCACACAGGAAAGTTGGAAGCAGAGAAGCCACCCCCAGAAGCGGTATGGGAGTCATTGCCGATCTGTGGAAGGTACAGGTACTTTTTGAAGTGCACTTTTCGCTGATACAATATGCAAAAAACCATACAGGACATTGAAACGGCCTCGGAAACGTGCCGGCCTTAGTTCTTGTTGGCTAAACAGTGGTATGCTGTAGCATCTTTTCGTGCACTATCCCGCTGATTCGTTCGCAACACGAGCAGTTCAGGAGCACTTGATTGTAGTGTATACTTGAGCTCAGCGTGTTTGTGATCTGTTTGCAACACTTTAAAGTCGTCTGCCTCGGATCACTTCATTTCAGACTACGACTAGAGTATTGCTGCAAGTGCTCAAGTGCAAACTGCTACTATTACGGCCGTGAAGCGCACACCGGACACAAAGCAAGACGACCGCATGACACGACACGTGCAAAGAGTTCTAAGGTCGATAGCGGCTTTGTGCAGTATCATCACAAGCACCTGGTCTTTTTTTAGAGTTGTCGTTTTCAGAGTTCTTTTTTTCCGACGTTTTTTCTCGACATTTTTTCACCTTTCCCCCCCCAATTATTTTTCCGGAACTTTCTCCGAAAAAGGTACCGATAAGGTCGCAACCTCAAAAATAGGTACCGATAAGGTCGCAACCTCCAAAAGAGGTACCGATACCGTCGCACTCTCAAAAGGTACCGATAAGGTCGCACCTCGTCTTTTTTTCAGACTGCTTTTTTCTCGAAAAAAAATTTTCCGTTTTTTCTTCTTCAAAAAGGTACCGATACGGTCGCAACCCCAAAAAGGTACCGATAAGGTCGCAACCTCCAAAAGAGGTACCGATAAGGTCGCAACCTCCAAAAGAGGTACCGATAACGTCGCAACCTCCAAAAGAGGTACCGATAAGGTCGCAACCCCAAAAAGGTACCGATAAGGTCGCACCTCAAAAAGGTACCGATAAGGTCGCAACCCCCAAAAGGTACCGATAAGGTCGCAACCCAGAAATGGGCAAAAGAGGTACCGATAAGGTCTCATGCGACGTTATCGGGACCGCCGCCCCCAAAATGCATTTTTCGAATTGTTTACAAATTTTGCCCAGTAGGCATTGTACTTAGCGATTTTTGAGCATGTTCGTATTTTTCCCCCAAAAAGGGGGGGTAGTGGTTAAAAAAGGGGGGGTAGTGGTTAAAAAAGGGGGGGTAGTGGTTAAAAAAGGGGGGGTAGTGGTTAAAAAAGGGGGGGTAGTGGTTAAAAAATGGGGGTAGTAAAAAAATGGAGTGAAGAATTTGGGACCCCAGTGAAATAATAGCTATTTATTACCTGTTAATAATGGCGAAATTTTTCACTCGAGAACCCAATTTTTTGGCACGAGACCCAAATGAGTCACTCCAAACGACCCGGAAAAAGTGGGGTAGTGAAGAAAACAGAGTTACGAGTGTTTTTAACGGAATGAAGGTAAAAAATACCCAGGATATACAGAAAAAGGGGAGACCAAGAACAGAATCATGCCCGGAAGGAAGAGAAAAGTGCCAACACCATCATCTGACAGCAGTTCGTCTGACAGCAGCTCAACATCAAGTGAGAAATCGAAGAAAGTGAAAGCGATCATTGCTGACCTTCTACCGTCCAAGAGTCGCAAATTGTACGAAAAGACGGGGGGAGGGAGCTATCATTCAGATTGGTACAGATGCTATCAAGCCGCACCCTAAGGGCACCAAAAAATAATCACATGGCAAGCTGTTTACATCATTCTTCTTCCTTTTTGTCGTTTTTCCATTGGTAACATCATTGTTTTTACCCACCTGAACCGTTTTTTCTTCACTCGTGACCAGTTTTTAGGGTAGTGGTTAAAAAAGGGGGGTAGTGGTTAAAAAAGGGGGGGTAGTGGTTAAAAAAGGGGGGGTAGTGGTTAAAAAAGGGGGGTAGTGGTTAAAAAAGGGGGGGTAGTGGTTAAAAAATGGGGGTAGTAAAAAATGGAGTGAAGAATTTGGGACCCAGTGAAATAATAAGCATTTATTCGGCAAGATAATTTCCGTTTATTTTGCCGAGGTGTCGGTTTTAGTCCCGAGGTTTGACCCCGAGCCCGAGCGCGAGTGGCGAGGGGTTGCAAACCCCCCCGAGGGCCTCCCGAGGGACTAAAACCGACACCGAGGCAAAATTGGCGGAAATTATTGCCGAATAAATGATTTTATTGGGAAAACTAAATTCCCGAGGATGGAAAGAAAACCATACTGCTTTGCAGTTATGTTGGTGTCTAGCAGAACGTTGCGTAGCAAATGTGCACGGCAGAACGTTGTGTAAGACGTTGAGCATATTGCTTTGCAGTTACGTTGGTGTTTAGCAGAACGTTGCGTAGCAGAACGTTGTGTGTCTGAGACATTGCGTAGCAGAACGTTGTGTAGGAGTGGAGTTGTTGTAAGTGACGGGTCACAGATCAATGTGCCTGGTTGTTCTGCTGCAACTGGGGGAGTCCCGGCAGGTTGACGTTGTAGTTCACAACATACGATGCTGCTTGCATGGGCGCTTGCATGAAGGACTGCACAGGTGCTGTCGTGCTGGGTAGGACTGTTGGATGAGCGCTGCTGACAAGTGCTGCGGTTTTCTTTCTGCGAGGTCTTGATATGGATCAGAAAGGATGAATTAGACTCAAAACGAGCTCAAAACACGCGATTTCACTCACCACAGGGAGAAAAAAAAAATTGAAAAAAAGGCGACTAGTGGAAAGGAGAAAGACAGTAAGGAGAGTGGACATTGGGCGGCCGACAAAAAAAAAAAAAAAAAAAAAAAAACGCTAACCCAAACAACTTCCGCCGGCAGAGAAACCTTGCCTAAAGAAATCAACTGCCTTCGGGTAGGCTAGTCTGACACGAGTTGTCGTCGGGAAAAAAAAAAAAATTGCGAGGGGTCTCCCCTACAGATTTCTGCCTACGACCTTATTTTGCGCCGCCAGCTATTTTCAGTCGGAAAAATAAACGAATTTATTTCCCTAGGGACAATAAATTTCATTTATTTGTTTCGACTGAAAATAGCTGGCGGCGCAAAATAAATTCCGAGATCGGAAAAAATAAATTCGTTTATTTGTCCGGCCTGTGTAAACACAACGGAATCCTGTCAAAAAATAAACGAAATTTATCGTCACGCTCCTCCAGCCATTTCCACCAGAGGGAATTTATTTTTCCCAATAATAGCTATTTATTACCTGCTAATAATGGCGAAAATTTTCACTCGAGAACCCAATTTTTTGGCACGAGACCCGGAGGGTCGAGTGCCAAAAAATTGGGTTCGAGAGTGAAAAATTTCGCCATTAATGGGTGATAAGATAATTTTAGGGTCACCTACCTTAGGGGCCTAAGAACAATTTTTAATGACCTTAGGGGCCTAATCAGGGACCTTTAGGTCCTCAAAATGATTTAAAAATTTGTTGCCCATTGGGAACTTGTGCCGAAAATGTACTTCTCAAAAAAAAAAGAATCCAAAGAATTTCCAAGAAAAATTCCAGGGAGAAATCCAAAAGAAATTCCAAAAAATTTCCAAGAAAATTTCCAAAAAATTTCCGAAAAATTTTCCACAAACTCACAGGTGGGACGTCAAAGGAAGAGAAGACCACTGCTGATTGCTGCACACCACGTAAAACACACGTAACATGGGCTGTTCATTGGCACCGTTCCCGATGGCGTCATACTCTGACGCCATCGGTACCTTTTTTGATTCATTTCACCTGTATGACGCCATTGGTACCTTTTTTGATTCATTCGTCCTCCGTACGCCATCAGTACCTTTTTTGATTCACGTATTCTCGTGCGCCATCGGTACCTTTTTTGGACCTTTTGAATCATGACGCCATCAGTACCTTTTTTGATTCATTCGCCTCTCGGACGCCAACTCGACCTTTTTTGATTCACAAATTTTAGGACGCCAACTCGACCTTTTTTGGACCTTTTGAATCAAGACGCCATCCACATCTTACTCCTGTATACTTCACCTGTAGGACGCCAACTCGACCTTTTTGGTCATAGGGGGGGTCATATAGGGGTCATATAGGGGTCATATGGAGGTCATATAGGGGT
Organism: Diplonema papillatum; assembly: GCA_030068145.1. Taxonomy (NCBI): domain Eukaryota; phylum Euglenozoa; class Diplonemea; order Diplonemida; family Diplonemidae; genus Diplonema; species Diplonema papillatum. The sequence goes on from JAPJBO010001916.1 coordinate 5,344, forward strand.
CATATGGGGGTCATATGGGGGTCATATAGGGGTCATATAGGGGTCATATGGGGGTCATATAGGGGTCATATAGGGGTCATATAGGGGTCATATAGGGGTCATATAGGGGTCATATGGGGGTCATATAGGGGTCATATAGGGGTCATATAGGGTCATATAGGGGTCATATAGGGGTCATATGGGGGTCATATAGGGGTCATATGGGGTCATATAGGGGTCATATAGGTCATATAGGGGTCATATGCATATGGGGTCATATAGGGGTCATATGGGGGTCATATAGGAATTGTTGCTGGCTTCTTCTGGCATCATCGCACTCGTTCTGAGGCGGGGTCTGCAGCCGTTGTTCGGCTGGCGTCTCTGGCAGCGCTCTCTCTCTCACATGTGTCAGTGAGAATGTGGGGTAGCCCTGCTTGTTGATTCACGATTGAACGAAGCTAGCGCACAAGGTTTGCCTGTTCTCGCACCTACTTTCCGATTTCACACAGATGCTCTCTATAAACTTCGGCCTGAGCTCGTTCCTCCGTTCGTCCGTTGGTGGGTCTCTCCCACTTGACGGGTTCCGTGGCCACTCCAGAAGAAAGAGAACGGTAAAAGACCAGCAGGGATACTAACAAACAAACGAAGGGGAAACACCGACCATGAGGCAAGCTATGATCGCCGCTGGGACGACGTCACGCCACCTGCCCCCTCGCGAGTAAAGAATGCCCTCACCGCAAGTAAAAGTCGCTGTCGATCCTCTTCCGAGGCGTCAGCGGCAAGGGCAACTCTTGAAGGGACATCGGCCGGGTTTTCCTTCGTGCTGATCCACGAGATGGACCAGGAACATTTCAAATCCCGTAGTCGGGTCAACGCGTGCACAACTGCGTCATTCAATGACTTGTTCAACATGCAGTTTTTCTTTCGCGCCACCCCGACCACGGTCGTGTTGTCGACATGGACGTCGACTGCGCTCCCTGATACTGACGGGGGTAGCGCATCCACCGCTCTCTTCAGAGCCAGTGCTTCGAGTGTGTTGATGTGGTGCCGAGCTTCCTGCTCGGTCCATGTACCACCCAACACAGTCAATTCTGCTGTCTGCCGGTCGACCAGGACAGCACCCCACCCCTGCAGTGACGCGTCTACGTAGACCGCGTACGGGCGACTCGTGGACGGGCGCGTGAACTTTCTGCTCACATCGACCGAATCGATCCACGATCGCAAATCTCTCTGTACGGAGGCCGGCACAGGCACAGTCTCTGATTGTGTGCGAGTTCCCTTGTTGAGGCTGTTCGTTATCCGTCGTAAGAACTTGACGGCGAACCAGAACGAGCCGGGGAACGCGTTCGCGACTGCACTCGCATGGAGCAGGCGGCCGCTGAGCGATTCCAAGTCGCCGGCCGTGGGGCTAGACAGATCTACGGCCCGGATCTTTTCGATCAAGCGAGCCGCAGGAGAGACGGTCTTCCGACCATGGTCGAAAGTAACTCCTATAAAATCATAACCCGAGGAAGCGTCGTTACTATCCTCGGGCTTCCAAGAAGCATGTACCCGTGCGGCCAGCCGATCGAGTTTCTCGGTCTGGCAGAGCACTGCGGCACGGGACCCACAAAAACGAATATTGTCCACCCAGACATGGACTGTTACACCGTCGGCCGTGAATTCAGGCCCAACGAAGTCTGGGTGACTTGCTAACACAGTTGTTAGCGTGTGCATCAGCTCTGGTGCACACGAGTGTCCCATTGGCAGCCTATTTAGGCATTGCCTTGTTCATCGAGGAATCCGAAGTTTTCTCGAGCCTCCTCCGGGACCTCTACTTGATAAAAGCCACAACGCAAATCACGCGTTGTGGCGCACTCCGACTCGACTACGTCAAGATACTCCGAGACATGACCCAATGGTACCTGGGCCACGTAGCCCTGGCGGCTCAGCAAGTCGTTGGCCTCCTGCGTCCACAAAATAAACCGCTGGCGCAGGCGGCCCGCCTTGTCCTCCACGACCGTGAAAGGCACGTTGCGGAAAGTGCCCGGCGTGTCGGAGGGTGACGCAATGCCTAGCCGCACGAGCTCGGAAGCGTGGGAGTGCATGAGGTGACTCCTCCTCTGCTGGCCCTCGGACGCGTTTTCTCCTTGAACATCCCGGACGGGGAAAAACGTGGCTTTCCAGACTGAGTCGAATCTGGCGCGAACGTCGGGTCGCATCCTGTGCCGGAGCGCTGCGGTGTCCATGGCCGGCACCGCCGCCACGTGGAGAGGTGCCTCCTTTTCCGCCTGCGACTGTGGAATGCGCGTGTTGTGCGCGCGTCTGGTAAAGCCGTGGACCCGACGGCCCACCACGTCGCTCAGCGGAGCTAGACAATCCCCCTTCACGTGCGGCGGCAAAGCTGTAAACCCAGCGCCGGGCATGGCTGGCGGAGCGGGCAACTCCTCGACGGGCAGCAGATCAGCAACCCTGAACTCCGGGACGCTCTGAAGTGCGGAGGCCAAGGGGAAAAAACCCTCCGGAGAAGGCGCTCCCTCTGCAAAGGCTAGCTCAGAAGAAGGAAAAGGAGCGCCGACCTCCCATATGTCAAAAACAGAAGGAGCGAACCCCGTGACACCTAGCTGAGTTACTCCTGGTTGCACAGGGATTGGCGGCAAAAGCGGGCCTAGCCCATCTACCACCCCGGGTGCCATCCCGAGGGCAGGACTCCATCCGCCCACTGCGAGACGTCTCGCCCCCAAAAGGTCCTCCTCCGGGCCGGGTCGCAGCGCATTGCTTGAGCACGCCACGTGTCCCCCTGACGGGAAACTACCAACCGGACCGGGTCGCAGCACATCGGGGCATGGGTTGTCACACCCGACACGACCGCTGTGGCCGACGTCTTGCGCTGCGTAACCGCAGGTCGTTGCGCCTGCGGGGCCTCGCGCTGCGTCGCTCTGCGGACCTGGGTCCACACTGAGTCGCTGCGCTGGGGGTTCCCCTTCGTTCGGGGAAGCTCGGGTAGTTGAACGGATCCCACGGGAGTCAGACGATGCGGCGTTGCGTTGCCGGTGCTCGTCATTGACCAATCCCGTGGGGGTGGTTGGGTTGTTGTTGATTGTTCGGGGAGGGAGGAGGGGAGCCCCCGATGGGTTCGGCTGCTGCGGAGGCGCCCCTGCCTCGCACTGGTCGCGCTTGCGCCGGCGCCGTATCGCCGGGGGGATGCGCTTCCTCCTCCTGGGCCGCCTCTCCTCGGACGGCGGTGCGCTGCCCATCTTCCGACGATCCAACCAGAGCACACGAACTCGATGCGCAGTTCCCGCAGCAACAGCTCTCCCAACGACACGAACTGACGCCGACCACGCCACCCCTCGAGCGACTCCGCGACATAGAGCCACTCCCTCAAGGGCTCGAACCGGCTCTCCAACACGCACACACAGTCGGACCCGAACGCGTGCCCCGGAACAACATACTCGAGCTGGAGCTCGAGAATCACGTCCTCGGCGCGCTGACCGCATCCGAGGTCCCGCCACACATCGCTCGTTCTCCGGTCTCTGTACGCGTAAGCGCTTTCATCCCGATGAAGAGATTACTTGCAAGGCACCATTACCGAGGGCAAGCGCCTCATGGACGACAACGCGCGCCTGCGGGCCGCGGCCGCCGACGCGACCGCACAGCGATCGCCAAGCGCCACGCGAAGTAGATCCCTGAGTAGCCAGCTCCGGCGATGCCAATCTCACAGTGTTCGGGCAGAGCCGCCGACAGCGACGCGTCGCAGTGTTCGCAAGCTAAGGTCGAGCCAACCCGCCTCGTTGCAAATCCTGGGAACGGATGGTCCCCCATGCCCAGCGCAGGAAGCGCCGCCAGCAAGGTCAAAAACGCGCGCATTGGACTCCCTACTTTCTTGGGTAACTTTCTTCGCCACGGGTGTGTTTATCTGATGGATGTTTTTTTCGTGTTTCTGACGAACCCGTATGGGCGATACACCTCGTCGTTTTCGACATCAAAATATTCAGAGAGTTTTAGTTGTGATCAGATCGAATTACTGGAGCATCCAAAAAATGCAGAGAGTTTTAGTTGTGATCACTGGAGCATTTGTGGACTCATCAGCATGGTACCATACTACGCCAGCTTTTCGCTAACAGCACCACCCGAACTCCGTGTTTGCACAGTCACCGAAGCACTCGAGCCGGTCCCTTTGAACCTGCAGCAGCAGGTCCATGCACTCCTCGAGGGCGGGCTCGAGCCTGTCCGATACGGAGACGTACGATGCCAGCGACATCTGCATCTTCGAGAAGAACGGCCGCGTGGGCGGCCGCATCTTCACCGTGCGCGACAACATCGGCGGCCTCGACATCCCCCTCGACGTCGGCGGGTACCGAGTCAGCACCGAAGATCGGCTCCCGTACGACTTGATCACCAAAGGAATGTCCTTTGCGACGAACTGCTACGATTACAAGTGCCAGGAGAACTCCTGCTACGCCCAAGACCCCGACGAAGACGTGCTGTGCTACAAGGTCACCGACGCTTACGCGAACTCGCAGTACTCGCTGCCGATGGAGACCATGCTCGGGCAGCTGAAAGCCCGTGGCGCACACATCTTCTTCGGAGCAGACGTGACGAATGTGGAGAGCAGCGGTAGCGACGAAGGACCGAGCATGACGTTCACCGTCAACAGGTTCGGAACGGACTACCCCATCGACGTCACGAAGGCGCTGTTCAACACGCCGCTACCGTGGCTGCTGGACATGCCGGAATCAAGCCTGTTTTCGGTGTCGAAGCTGAAGCCGGCCGTGCAAGAATGTCTGCCGAACGCGATCCCAGCTGAGGCGGCGAAGGTGTACGCGTCGTACAAGAAGGCTTGGTGGCACAACCAAGCGGGCCTGATGCAGGGCAACTTCGTCAACGCAACGTCCGACCCACCGCTGCAGGGAAGATACAACGACGGCCCCGTTCGGTGCAAGATCGGCGAAGGGGAAGACGGCAGGCCAGTGTATTCGAACGAGCCGCTTCCCAACGCTGACTGCTCCGGGGCACTTCTCGTGTACTACGTGTACTTCGGGGCGACGTACTGGACGGATTTGCAGCTGGACCCGAAGAGCGTGCTTTCGGTGTTCCTGCCCGAGGCCCAGTCGGAGATCATCAACAAGACGCACGAGACGGTGATGAAGTTCCACGTCGATGCTGGGCTGCTGACGCAGGAACAAGCCGACGCCATCGAGTATCCGGAGGCTCTTTACACGGGCGTGTTCACGGCTGCGAACGGGTGGGCGCCGATGATATCGACGTGCGCCCTGCTGGAAGACGACGCAGCGGCCGCGAAAGTGACCGAGTTCTTGCAGCCGAACCTTGACTACCCGCTGTACCTCGCGAACCACGACTACACGGACCGGAACAAGACCGGCTGGGCGGCGGGCGGGATCGTGATGGCGGAGCGGGTGCTACACGAATACTTCGGCATGGCGTGCCCGCCGTGGCTCAGCGAGTACTACTGCGAGCGCGAGGTCACCGGCCAGCCGCGCCCCACGACGCCCCCTCCTGCGCCGGGGGCCGCGGTCAAGGAGTACGTTCTCAACCTCTACGTTTCAGTTGCGAAAGACGTGGCGGCGCCGGAGATGTACCTCAGCGTCGTGCGCGCTCTGCTGGCCTCGCTGAAGGGGGCGATCCGGGGGCTTGAATCGGTCACTGCCCGCGGGGTGAAAACGATGGCCGCCGACTACTACCAGTTCGAATTCTCGGTCAAGACGACGACGTGCCGGGCGTCTCAAGTCAAGCGGGATGTCGACAACAACGCAGCATCGATCGGCGAGTCTGTCTCGGGGACGCTGAAACGCGTTACCGTGTCACCTGCCTGGCACTTCCCGACCCACGGCGGGAAGAAACACTAGAACAAACCTCCGAACACCACCCACGCCGGCCTTCGTGTTCGTTCACCGCAGGTTTGGGCGCACACGCGCGCACAGACAGCCGCAGTGCAAATATAACGTAACTCTTCCCCCTCATACCAAAAAGAAAAAGGAAACACACCACAAACGAACGGTAGAGCGCCAAGGAGCAAGCTACCCCTGGGCGGGCTGGTCAGACACTTGCTGTCGTCAGAAGGGAGGAAAAAGAGGCGGTTCGCAACAGCAAAGGAAGAATAGCCAAAAATCAATACAACAACGTCATCCGACACTCAGAACGATATGAATCGTTTTGCGGCTTTTCAAGAAGCCAAAAAAAGGAAAATAAAACAACGAAAATCTGCGCCCTGGCCTTCTTCTTGCACGGTGGACACAAGTTTAGATGCGGAAAGTCTTTGTCATTCTGCTGAGGCTAAAGACGGCTGGCAAAATTATCTGCTGCTTTTGGTTAAACACGGAAATCACCGTGTTTTTTTTTATAGTATGCGCACTCCGAACTTTACCTTCCCGCTCATTCCTCGCATACGGCTTCAGCCCGAGCTTCATCCGGGGAATGAGTGTCGAAGATTTCTCAAATTTGGCTACTGAGCCTACCCATGTTTATGGGTGAATTTGGGGATGACCCCATCCAACGTGTTATCTACTATTCACTCGAAAAGGTAGCCTGTTTATAACTCGCAGATTTTCCAGTATGGTCCACCCGAGTGCAGAAAAGTCAGGTCGGGCGGCAGTCGATAAAAAGAGGTGGAGCTTTTGGTCATTGACTTGGGTCAGCTTACCTGATATACTAAAAATCAGGCCAGTGACTTTGCCAGGCAAAGCAACCCCGCCGAAATCATTCTCTTTTACACCCCCCATTGTTTGGAACAGTTCTCAATTTGCGAAACCCGAAGGTCACCAGGAGTACCGTGGTCACGGTACCCGTGTTTCCTGTATCTGCATCTATTGCCTGCTTCAGTCTTACTCATTGACCGTTGCATACGATCCGCGGAGAGTGAAAATCCGGGAGCAAAACCCGAGAGGTTGTGCCCGTGCCACACCGTCAGAAAGTGGGTGTGACATTCGCTGTTTTTTTTGCGGTAACAGTGCGGTTGTTGGAACTGCAAGTCTGCATGTCCGCAGTGAACTACATGAAGCTCGTGTGCGCAACCAAAAGAAAGCAATACCTACTCTGTTCTTGAGCGACTTCTGGGGCTGGCATCCACCGTGGTCAAACTCCAGCCGGACTGTGGAGAAAACGACTGCAAATCGCGTCGTTTGTCTCTTAGTTTGCCAAAGCCTGCGTCTACTGCTACGCGTCGTATGCGGTTCCAACAGAATCAGTTGACTACAACGGCAAACCCGTTTCCAACGGAAACATGTCCTTAGTTCCGCACTTAAAGGTGCCAACTCGATGACTATCAAGCAAACAGCGATCGTGCAGGAGATTGCGCTAGAGCGTCAGAATGGACAACCTGGCTGAATATCTGCTGAAGGGAGTCAACTGAACAGGGAGCATGCCCACATTCTTCACACACGACAAGAAAGAAACAATCAATCCAACAAGGACGTCACGACATCAGAACGACGTAACTCATGAACCGTACGAAAGAAAGCGAAACAAGCAGCTCCCGGCGGTAATGCCCAAGAGTTTTTCGAAAGGACGACCACACTACCAGGAAAGCGCAGGCAAACAACGCGCAGTGCGCACTTGTTACGAGGTACACGGAGCCAACGCAGCACAGCGTGCCCTTGGTCACCAGCATACATAATGACCTTTGCACTGAGTGACGCGTGCTGCCAAGACAGGCACGATTCAGCAGGTAGACGAGAGAAGATGAACCGCTCTGCGGCGGACCGTCGCTATGTTCACCACCGGAGACTACAGCATTGTGAAAGCGTCTATTTCGTATGCTGGAAAAAAGACAACCTCGAACCGCACTTTTCCGATTAGTGAAGGCGGCGTCCAATAATGCGCGAGTCAGCTACTGACAATGCGGGACCCGACGTGTATTCAGCTGTTCAATACCGATGCACCTCCACCCTGTCAAGGTAGTGTTTAAGATCCTACGACGCGCCCTCGCGACATGAGAAACTCTCGCAGCGTGATTGCACGACACAGCGGACTGGAGTTTAGTACTCTGCGCAAATCTCAATACCACGCGTGACATACGATGTTTTGTTTCGGGCACGCTTGCAGAATATGTCGGGTACGTTGTAACGCACGGGCTGACAGTGTTTTACGACCGGAGTCCCCATTTCCAAATACCGGAATAGCGGAGGAAGGTATCCTTCGGATATCCACCGGTCCTTTGCTACAGTCACCTGGATCTTGTGCGGAACACCGTTGGGAGAACGAGACATCTACGACTATCCGAGAGTTCCCGCCGCTTGTTTCTGCCAAATGCAAGCCGATTGTTTGCAGCCGCCTTAAGCCGCGACAGCCTGGGTGAAATCAGGCACGTTCCTCCCTCTGCGTGTGCTTTAACCAAAAGGCATCGTAAGGAAATGAATCCGTGCAGGACCGGCCTTCTGGTTCCTTCAGGTGTTCGCTGCGGGCGTTGTGCGCATCTATCTTCTCTGTCTCGAGCTCCACTCACGGGAGTGATCTGCGGTCTCACGACAAAGGCCGCGAATTATTTGCGTCAGCAACGATGAAAGGCTGCTGGACCTAAGCGTCTGCTTCCAGGACATTTTCGAAGGCGTATTGCGAGTCCTGCGCTTCGATTGAACTTTTCAACGGGGACGAGGACATCAGTCGTACCTACGGAGTTTTTGCACCCCCTTCTTTTTCCTCCTTCAGTGGCTTTTTTTTTTTTGGGGCAGACTTGACGCAGTAATCTGCATCCGCATTAAACTGGTCTTTTTACACCCCCGGACTCGCATCGCTGTCCTGTCTGCAGAAACTCAGGCTCCGTGCTGATCATGGTCCGCCTGATGCATCCGTGGCTTAGAAGAGCAGACCACGGAGCAGATAGGACCGGTGCGGGTCTGAACTCAATCCATCCCAAGCAGCGTTCTTGCAATCCCCCACCCGCTTTGCCCTCAGCTATCGTTTGAACGCACGATTTTATTATCTTTCCTTTGACGCCTTCTACCCCGCGACTGTCGCAGAAACAGGACTGAACGTGACGCGCGAGCCACGGAAACGTTGCACTTCGGATTGGGCGGGTGACTGCGGGGTACCGCGCGAGAAAAAGGGGGGCAAGTCGGCACACCAGAAAGTGCCGTCTTTCGCGTTTTCCCGTTCCCTCATTTCTCTACGTCCAATGCAACAGGAAACAAAGACACAACGAAGAAGGGGGCTACGCGATTGTCCCACAAAGCAGTGTAATGCCGCGATTGTCCCACAAAGCAGTGTAATGCCGTTGGCCTACGAACGGCGGGCGGCACCTCCCAAAGCACCGTTCAGCCTGTCGCCGACGAGGAGCCATGGCCCGCGCTCTGCGTCGTCGAGCGACGGCGACGCGCACTCGCCGTACGGCATGGGGCTGGGCGCGGAGGTGAAGCGGTTCCGGAAGGAGGGCAAGCGCCTCATGGACGACAACGCGCGCCTGCGGAACGCGGCCGCCGACGCGACCGCGCAGCGGGACAGGCTCGAGCCCTCCCTCTAGGAGTGCATGGACCTGCTGCTGCAGGTTCAAAGGGACCGGCTCGAGCGCTTCGGTGACTGTATGTTACTACACGGGGTGCACGAACAGGGTTGGTCGAAAAATGCGCCGAAAAGCTAGCGCACACCAGCCACATCAGAGATTTTCTTTTACATAAGCGCCAGCTTGAAAGGAAATGCTCGACGATGCTGCCCGACAAAGAACAGAAGGGATCCCAAGTGCTGTAACTACCGAACCACGTGTTGAACGGACGTGAGGAACCCCTACACGACAAATCACACAAACACAACAGGTCAAAAGTCCCGAGTGAGAAAACAACACGGTGGTGTAAGCAAAGAACAAAAAGGGATGAAGTGGAGCAGGGAGGCCGCGGTGGAGTGGGTGAAGCAGGCTACGGGGCTCCAAGTTCCGTCCGCTTTCCATTACGTCGAGTATTTCTTTCGCGTTTTTTCCGTTCCCTCGTTTCCCTATCCTATCCAATGCAACAGGAAACAACGACAAAAACGAAAAACAGTGGGGGGGTCACGCGATTGCCCGCGGAAGCAAAGTGATGCCGTTGGCCTACGAAAGGCGGGCGGCACCTCCCAAAGCACCGTTCAGTCTATCACCGACGAGGAGCCATGACCCGCGCTCTGCGTCGTCGAGCGACGGCGACGCGTGCTCGCCGTACGGCATGGGGCTGGGCGCGGAGGTGAAGCGGCTCCGGAAGGAGGGCAAGCGCCTCATGGACGACAACGCGCGCCTGCGGGCCGCGGCCGCCGACGCGACCGCGCAGCGGGACAGGCTCGAGCCCGCCCTCGAGGAGTGCATGGACCTGCTGCTGCAGGTTTCGAACGAGAAGAACGCGAAGGCCCAGACCCGCCGCACCGCCGCGTGCCAAACCGCGCCGGCGCCGGCCTCGGGCGAGGTCGCGGCCCTCAAGGAAAAAAACGCCGAGCTGCAGAAGGAGTTGCACGCCCTGCACGGCCACTACGAGAGGCTCATCGCGGATTTGAAGCGATCCGCCGACCGGGAAAAAGGGTTCCGGGAGCAGGCGAAGGAGCTCGCGGGGAAGGACGAAAAGTTGGCGACGCTGTTCGAGAGCGTCGCGGAGGCGAAGCGGAAGTTGTCGGCCCGCGAGGAAGAGCTGATCGAGGCGCGAATCGCCTCGGCGGCGTCCGCCGCCGCGTTGGCGGAGGAGCGAGGGAAGCGGGAGCGGGCGACCGACGCGTGTCAAGTCCTGCAGCAGAAGCTGGAGATGCTGCTGTCCATGCAGAGGGAGCTGGCGACGCCCGCCAAGCGGCAGCCCATCGACGCGCTCGCTGCTGACGCCGATCGGATCCGGTCCGCCATGCGCGAGCGGCAGCAGGCGGCGTCGTCACACGACAAGTACAGCTTGTCGCCTGACGCGCACACGACGCCTTCCCCGCAGCCGCGGCCGGCGCACGACTCGCCCTTCAGCACCGTGTCGTCGGCCAGCAAAGCGGGGACTCCCCCTCCTCCTCCTGCGTCTGCTCTCCTCACCAGCACGTCGCGGAACTACACGCCGTTCTCCCGCCTTGGCACCCCGCGCACCGACCCTTCCAACGTGTCGCGGGCGTCTCCGATGCGCAACTCGCTAACAGGCTCTCTTGCCTACGCTGCGACGGGTCCCTTGCCTCTCAGCCTCAACGCGTCTGTCGAATCGTTCTGATGATCAGTCACTCGGTGGTACGATGCGATATTGCCGAGTGTGTTTGGCTGTGCTGATGATGAGCGCGTAGCCCTCCGGAGAGAGGGCGGGATGATGGAAAATGGGATGCATACAGTGCTCCGTCTCTGTCGTCGCCACAACAGTCGTTGGTTTTATACCCTGGTGTAGGTCTCGGAGTCTATCGCGGACGCGAATGGATGTGTGGGTGAAGGCGCACGGTCGCGTGCTCCGCGCGGTCGCAATCCTTATGCCTCCGCTCCCCCGAGCCTCTTTTGCGACGGCCTGTTGCCATTGGATTCGCTGGACGACAGGTGATTCTCACCAGCACCCGTTTTTGCAACCCTGGCAACCGGGCAACCGTCTTTAGCAGTAGATTGGCAGGAACGACAGAGCCCAATAGACCATGCTGCTGCGATCTCCCTGTTTACCCTGACGCGCTTAGCCAACTGCTTCCAAACGGTGCAACGGGTCCTTGCCAGCGTTCGTCGATTGCCATGAACAAAGATTTTCCTGGTGGATTTGCTACAGGCCACAGCAAGACTGTGTGCAAAGATTTTCCTGGTGAAAATGCCTTGCAGCCGTGAACAAAGGGTTTCCTGGTGAAAATGCTATACACATCAAGACTGTGGACAAAGATTCTCCTGGTGAAAATAAAAAATGTAATGCATTGGACAGCGAAGAGGGTGTGTGCGCCCCAGCAGTCATTGTAACAAACACTGTCTCCAGGGAAGCAGAAATTGGTTGTCGCAAAAAAGAAGGCGGGGTAACTAACCACCTTCTCCTTTGCGGCACCGCGGGCAGGCAGCGCGGATGCAAGCGTTCAACAAGAACGTTTCCGGCGCCGGGGCTTGCGATGTCGAGCGAAGTCGCGGACGATCAGGACCAATTACCGGATGTTGATGAAAATGATGGAGCAAACCATTCTTGTTCTTTGCGTGGGCGGGGGGTCTCCGCATTAGTAACAGCTCCGTTGGCTTTGTCAACTTTCATGTGCACAATGTTCCCTCCGATGTACTATTTTTCAGACAAGGCCCATTTTGTAGCCGCATTGTTTCTCCCTCCTTCGAAGTGAGCACGTCTGCGAGTGTTCTTTTCTTCGAACGACTTAGAACACAACCACGCATAGACACTTCTTTCAGCCTTCTTTCTCCGCCTTTGTTTGTCGTTTTTAACACAGCAGTTGTTGCCAAGTTGTCACCGTTCTCTTGGACGCAATAACTACCAACTTGTTATCCAGCAGGCACCCAAGCTCCTCCGGGTTCTCTTCACAAGAGTGTGAGCAACACAATTATCAAATAGTTTGCTTTACCGCATTCGTTGCCATCGCGTTGCAAGAAGGCAAGCAGCCAATTCTGCTGACGTTCAACGTCTTGTCAGGTGCGTTCAGAACCTGGGGGCCGGACTGCACTAGATCCTGTTTTTTTTCTCTTGAAAGTATGCTAATACTGCAGGGAATAGTTGACTAGACCTCTTGAGTTTGTGCTAACCTCGAATTGGGGAGTCGGGAGAACCTACAAAGCCAAAAGCAGCACCGACCCCGTTCGTGAGAAAAAGCGAAGAATAAAACACCATCTTTTTGTGTCTAACAATTAGTTAGTAACACATTGTTAAGAACAAAAACAGATGGATGGCAGCGTACTATCCTCACGCCCGTTTGAAGGAAGTGCGCACAAACAAAGGAAGCGCCAGATCCGTTTTTTTTTCCATCTATCTTTGTCAAGAGCTGCAACTCAACTATTCCTTCGTTTTTCACAAAGCTCCAACATGCAATGTTGAAGCTTTGCCACTGCCGTGGGGGTTCACCTACGCCTCCAAAGCCCTTACGGAAACGGTGTAAAGTCCAACTTGCACATGGCAAGCAAACTGACCAGAAATGACCCACTTATTACCAGGAATCTACTCCGGTATTCAACGACGAGCAACCTCGAGCTCACCCCATGTAAAGTTGGAGAATAGGATGTATGACAAGGAGCCTGTAGCTGTGCTTGAGGTGAGCAATCTGCTAGCCTTCATGCTGAAGGTAAAGCTCTGTGAGCATATCGCTTCAAAGTTCAGACCCGGAATCTTGACCCAGCTTGCCAATGCCTGGCGTGTCACACGAGACGGAGACTACTCCAAGATAATCTGTGACAGACAGACCAACACCCGCCGCTTTGAAGCGCTCTTGGTTCTATTCTCTCCTACTCTCGTGTTCGCCCTGTTCATGCATACACTGGGGCATTTGCTAACGTGGCTCGCTCGGGGGGTTGTCGAACAAACGCTTGCTTTGAAGAACGCGATATTGGGGACAGACTGGTGCACTGGAGGTCTGTTTCTGAGACGGATACCGCCGAAGAGCAAAGCCAACCCGATCCTATGGTAGGAAAATCTATAAAATGCGACGCCACGCACTTGCACTCCTCTCCTTTCTCTTTCACGTCAGAGCCCGGTGTGTAGATCCCGCACCCCCTCCCCTCACTCCTAGATACTCTTAGAAATAGACGTAGAAGACCTTCTCGAGCAATACACAAGTGCTGATCTTCCCTTCCTTTTCCATTTTATTCGTCGGGGGGTTCCTCGACCCAGTCTGGGAGCTAAGTGACGAAATACCTGGTTGTTGATCCTGCCAGTTGGCGGCATACTTGTTTTAGGGATGAATCCATGCAAGACTCAGAGTGAATTGGAGTGACAGTGGTCCGCAGACGGGTCGTTCAATCGGTGGCAACCTGCGCGGGGAAGGTTGGATACGTTCAGCTCCGGCCATTCGTACGGCCGCTGCCGCCGGTGCCGAGACCCGAGCACTCCGGACCCGAGCACGAGCTCAGCGTATTTATGATTCGAACCTCGAACTGCAAGGCTGACGGAAAAGATGGTGTGTTTTTTTCAAGCGGAAAGAGCTGAAGTTGTGCGGCAGGCGCCTGCTCTCTGACCAGACCAGACCAGTCTCCTCGCATGATTGTGGGTAAATGTTGTGGCTAGTGTTCTGACCACATTGTGGAAAGTTGTGGGTGCACAGAACTGCACACGGTGGTGCGCTGCACCACGGCGTCTTCGCCTTGTCAATCGTCTCTCGTGCCACCTGCAGTTCGTCTTACGAACACTACCGGACTTTGTCGGGATCCCTTGCAGCATTCCTTTGCCGCACTGCGGCGTTGGTGGTGTTTGAACCCCCCCCCCTGGACGGCGAATATTCTGTTGAGGATACCACAGACTTCCTCGGTACAAAACCGGCTCAAGCGGGGTTGCCAGGCTTCGGTCATTCTGCGCGTTACCGCATGGCTGAGTCCGTCCGTAAAACCTAACCCGAAGTAGTTGCTGATCGCTCTCGGGGGTGGAATAGGCGGCGCTCTGTTCTTCCGGATGCAGAGATCTGAAGTGGTGGCACATTGCCGATCCTGTTGACCATGTCCACAGGCCCCGGATGATGCAGTCGTCTCTTTTTGAAGGAGGGGTTGACCCTTGAAACGCTTCACGCGGGGACAGGGTCAACTATCCTCGAAAGCTGCACTGTCTTCGTTAGCAGGGTGTCATGTGGATGTGCATCGCAAACAACAGGGAATATCGCATTCTCTTGCATCGGGCCGTACCGCTAACCGCAATAGGTCTCCTAGGCTAAAAGCCTCTGGCCGAGAACAATGTAGGTAAGAAAAGTCGGCAAACTGGATCCGTACCTTCAATAAAGGATTGGCTCTGAGGACACATGCGGGATTGTCAGTGCGGGTTTAGGTCTGGGCTCAGCTGTGGCGCTCTCGGGTGCTACCGGTTGGTCTACCATCACACGCATCTCTTTGGGCGAAGCGCTTCTATCGGCTTCAGCCAGGCTCCTCCTAGTCCCGTGGTGTAGGCCCCTTCCACCCACTTCGTAGGAGCTGGCAACGAAGCGTCTTTGCGTCGGTTGACATGACGCGAAACTTGCCGCCAAACACGCTCGTCATCAGGAGGTCGGAGTCGCACAAGGCGCCAGCGTGAGCGACAGGGTTTGCCTCTAGACTCGCAGTCGTTCCCTACCACCAGTTTTGATGGCAGAAGAAGACTTTGCATCCCCTCGAAGACGAACACTAGCGAAAAAATGCCACGCGCCCGATAACCTTCAGAATGATAAAAAACCGCCCAGAGGCGGTTTTGAAATGACCGGGCCGCCGGTCTTGGAGCGACACTGGCGACAGCACGCGACCGACGTCCTGCTCCACTCGTTCGATCCCTTGTCGCTGCAAGGCGCGCTGCAAGGAATAATCGCCTGTGTTCTCGATTTCAGCATTTGCGATACCTTCAACTGTTCGTGGCATGCAGAAGGCATACTTTCGCAGCTAGCTTGACCGTTGCGGCAATCGACCTGACGAAGGCAAGCCAGCGCCCTGGTGCCGAACGCGTTGTATATCCAGCACAAGGGCGTTGTGCAGGAGTCGAAGTTTTATGCGCCAACAAGTGGGCGTACATCCCTTCTTTCTCGCATAAAATGATTCCGTGCTATTGTGGCCTGAACACACTGCCACTGGCAAAAAGAGTCGATACAAGTTCGAAGACGCATCTACTATAGTCACCCTGATTTTGTGGGAATCCGCCCTTTGCATGTTCTATATAAACTTGGTTAACGAGCTCAGTGGCCCTTCATGCATGGTTTGTATGATGAACGGGTAGTGTACGTAGACAGTATGTCGCCTGTTCAACGTGGGTTGTGGCTCCACATGACGAGCGAAGCCTATACGAGCGAAAAAGAAGGCTTTGTTGTGCGCGCTGGGTCAGGCGAGTTTGCGGGTTTGATGCCTTCCTCTTCAACTTCCGTATCCAGTCCACCTTCGACGAACTGCTGCCGGTGGACAACTTTCCGGCAGAGCCGGGAGATCCGACACCCCAGAGGGCTATTCGTCGCAGGCAACTTTGCTTACGCAGTGTCGAAACCTGCATCTCGCACATCATTCTACGTGTTCGTCTTTGAGAATACAACCGCGCTTGGGTTCATCGAAATCGTCGTGCGCCTTCCCCTCGTCGAAATGTCAGCCTCGTTCTTCATCCACGAGGCGAGCAACCAGCTCCTTCTTCCGCACGTCCTTGCCGTCTCAAAACTACTGGTTCTCAAGTCGAAGTGCCTCTTCCGCTGGCACTCAGCGCGGAAATGTCCTATAGGTATGGCATACGAGGCCGGTTTCATCCATCATCAAGAAAACAACTGTTCGCGAGTCTAGAAGTTGAAAGCGCGACAGTTCGGGAACCGAAAGGACCTGTGAAGCCCGGCAATATGCCCGCAGGGTGGTGATGTTTTTATGCCCTACCACGACACACTGAAGAAGATGCTGTGTGGAGGATCTCAGCGGGAAAAGTGCTTGATGAACGACTTCATTCAGCATGTCGATGACGGTAAGATGCGTTCCATAACCGGCTCGTGAGATAACGAATATATGATGGCCCTTCCTACCACGGCACACTGCTGAAGATGCGTTGTGGACGTGTTCCGAAAGAAAGATGGATGACGAGAGGCATAATAGTTGTGAGGACGTGTTGTGAGGGCGGTAAGACGCATTCGCATGTTGGATCGTGCGAGAATGAGCATGCGATCGCCGCTGGTGCAACACGAAATGCTCGCACCGTCCACAAACAGGGTCACCCAAGGGGGGGGGGGGGGGGGGCAAGTGTGCGATCAACCGCATTCCAGGGGACAACAAACCGAGCGGCGGGGGAACCTAATGATGATGTCACCTCGATGAGAAAGTAGGTCGCCACCCCGTATACGACTGTGTTGTCATGGAACGGAAGCACAACTCGTGGAACGACAGTCTTGGGGCTTCGGCTAGATCTGCAAGAATGCGAAGAAGAAGAATAAATAGAATTCTAGTACACAAAGCCTTCTTTTTTTGTAAGCAAAGTTACTATTAAAATGTCGCAAACCATCATTCTCTGAGCCACACTTCTGTCATGCCGCGGCCCGCACCGCGCCTCCGACGGAACGACCTGCGCCCGCCTTAGAAGTACGTGGCTGTAGTGAGGCGGCCGGAAACTCCTCGGAGAGATGGTCCCTGCACTCCAACTCTCTCTCTCTCTCTCGGGAAAGGTCAACGCGGTAGCGGTGACCACGAGAACACATACAGGTGGGTGGGGAGAGGCCCTGGGACTGCTAAGGCGTGACTAACCCCGTCCCTGTCCCTCCCAGGAGCCACCCCGGAACTAGCCTAGCCCACCTGACGGTGGGGGCCCACCTCACGCTGGAGGCCCACACCCTTTGACTTGTTTTATGTGTTCTCTCTCTCTCTCTCTAAGCAAACTTGTTTGAGCACCTTCGGTGCGTCTTGGGGGGTCGAGCTGAGGACCTATGGAACAAGGATATATGTTGTTGGGCGACAAGCCCTGAGTATTTGAGTCCACTTGCTCCAGGGCAAGGTTGGAAGGGGACGATTCGGAAACTTAAGGATTCGGAATTAGCAAATAACGCAGGCAAATTCCTCCCTCCTCCCGCAGTCCCGAACTCGCTCCCCTCGATCGATTTTGCGTTAATCGCCCCGATGGCTTCACGTTTCTTACCGATGAAGAGAGTAAAGGTCCGAACGAGACCCCCCTCTCTCTCTCTCTCTCTCTCTCTCTCTCTCTCTCTCTCTCTCTCTCTCTCTCTCTCTCTCTCTCTCTCTCTCTCTCTCTCTCTCTCTCTCTCTCTCTCTCTCTCTCTCTCCCTCCTCCCTTCTCTCTCTCTCTCTCTCTCTCTCTCTCTCTCTCTCTCTCTCTCTCTCTCTCTCTCTCTCTCTCTCTCTCTCTCTCTCTCGGGAAAGGTCAACGCGGTAGCGGTGACCACGAGAACACATACAGGTGGGTGGGGAGAGGCCCTGGGACTGCTAAGGCGTGACTAACCGCCTTACTGCTCTCGGGACTCCGAATGGTAGGGTTGGAATGGCGGTGACATGGACGCGCGCGTGGTGGAGATGGACGGGAGGGCCCACAACCCGTCCGGTGGAGCGCGTGGTGCGGGTGGACGGCCGCAGTCGGGCGGACGAGCCGGACGACGAGCGGCAGGCCTTTGGTCGCTGGGTGAGGAAGCGACCGAGGGTGGACGGGGGAAAGCGCCGCGGGGACGGGTGCGGCCGCCGTTCGCTCTCGCCGACGTGGGTGCTTGCCGTTGGGGGCCCGCAGTCGGCGGGTCGGGATGCGTCGCGTCTTGCAGGGCTGCAGAGGCGGCTGCAGGGCATCGCGGGCGGGCTGGCGGTGTACGACGAAGCCCCGGACAACGTGTCCAGCTCGACCTACTCGTCGACGCCCTCACTTCCAGGGTGTCGAGTGGCTCCGGGTAGGCGGGCGGACGCGGGGCTCCCTCTGGCGAGGGTAACGTCGAACCGCATCGACGTGGAGGCGTTGGCGGCGATGGACGGTGTCGGTCGATTCCGCGAGGTGCTGCCGATGTTGATGGATCCGGTAGCGTTTGCGGAGGCGTTCGTGTCTGGGGACGCCGCAGGCGGGTGCCGGGTGCCGTCGCGCGGGATGGAGCGACACCGGGCGACTCTGCGGTCGTGCGGGGTGGCGAGCGACGCACGTTCGCGGCCGGCATTCGCCATGAAGGCCTTCACGACGCCGAAGAAGGACGGACGAACGGCACGTCTCGTTCTGGATGCCCGGCCGCTGAACGACGCGATGCGCCGGCCGCCCAGCATGGACCTGCCCCGGCTGCGCGACTTCATCGCCGAGGTCGAGAGGCACCGGTTCGCCATGCAGTGCGACGGCGTGTCGTACTTCTACCAGTTCCCAGTAGACGCGAGCATTTCGCGATATTTCGGGATTGGTATGAAGGGGTGCGACATGCTGTTGAACGTGCTGTGCATGGGGTGGTCTTGGGCGCCGTGCATTGCGCAGCGCGCGTCGAACGTGCTGGTCCGGGACCTGGGCCTCGCCTGGGTGGACAACTTCCTTGTCTTGGGTGGGACGCTGGACGAGGCAGAGCGGAACGTGGCCGTTTTTCGGAAGCGGGCGCAGGCGGCGCGGGTCGAAGTGCGGGCGGAAGGCGACGACGCGTTGTGGCAGGTTCGCTCGCGGTTCGTGTGTGTGGGTGTGGAGTTCGACCTGGCTGCCGAGACGCAGCGGCACAGGCTCGACCCGGCGTGGGCGGAGCGGTGGGTCGACGGCAGCGGGATGACGGCGGTGCTTTCCGGCAGAGCGACGGCCCGTCAGTTCGCCGAAGTCTTCGGGGGCGCCGTCTGGGCGACGGACATCCTGGCGGTGCCCCGCTGCCATTTCGCGGCGTTGCTGTCGTTCGCGGGGAGGCTCGGCGGTCGCATGGTGGGTGCCGCAGCGCCGGTGTGGGACGAGGTCGTCGACGTTCCTCCGTCGGCGAGACGGGAGCTGGGCGCGCTCCGGAAGATCGTCCGGGAGAACCCGTGGGTCGTGGGCGGCGTCCCTGAGGACACAGGGAGCGTCCTGTGGACGGACGCCAGCTCGCGGGCGTGGGCGGCGCTGCTGGAGGCGGAAGGCCGGTTCGTGGACGGGCGGCAGGGCGTGTTCGCGGGACCGGACGCGGACGCCCACATCAACTTGAAGGAGATGTTGGCGTTCGCGGAAGGTGTGGTTCGGCTGTGCTGGGCGCCGGGGGCGCAGCGGTGCCGCATCGACAACGCGGCGGTTGTGGGCGCCGTGGCGAAGGGGAGTTCTTCCTCGTACGCCGCGAATCGCGTTTTGTCCCGGTCTCTTCGTGTTGCCGGGCGCAGAGGGATTGTCCTCCGCCCTGACTGGGTGCCGTCCGGCGGACAGCTGGCGGACCCGTACACGCGGGGGACCTCGTTGCCTCGGTTCCCGGCGCAACTTCCGCTCCCGCGGTCACGTGCCACACCCTTTGACTTGTTTTGATGTGTTCTCGGGAAAGGTCAACGCGGTAGCGGTGACCACGAGAACACATACAGGTGGGTGGGGAGAGGCCCTGGGACTGCTAAGGCGTGACTAACCCCGTCCCTGTCCCTCCCAGGGAGCCACCCCGGAACTAGCCTAGCCCACCTGACGGTGGGGGCCCACCTGACGGTGGAGGCCCACACCCTTTGACTTGTTTTGATGTGTTCTCTCTCTCTCTCTCTCTCTCTCTCTCTCTCTCTCTCTCTCTCTCTCTCTCTCTCTCTCTCTCTTCTCTCTCTCTCTCTCTCTCTCTCTCTCTCTCTCTCTCTCTCTCTCTCTCTC
>JAPJBO010001917.1:0-25559 GCA_030068145.1 Diplonema papillatum
TGCAGCTGCGGCTGCGGCCGCGGGGGCTGCTGGGGGTGCGGCTGGGGCTGCGGCGGGGCTCGCTGCTGCTGCTGCTGCTCCGGGATTCGTGCGGGGCCCTGCGCCGGCGGATACGCCGCGTTCTGCTGCCTCGCCGTCGCCGACTCCCGCAAAACGTGCTGCGGATCATGCGACCGATCATACGAGCCAGACGGCTGGAGCTGCTGCTCCTGACTGAGAGGCAGGTGTTGCTGCGCGTGCTGCTGCTGCATTGGAAGTCGTTGCTGCTGCTGCTGCTGTTGAGCATGCGCTTGGTAAAACGGTTGCTGCTGCTGCTGCTGCTGCTGCTGCTGCTGCTGCTGCTGGAGATGCTGCTGGTACTGCTGGTGCTGGTTGGGCAGGCTGTGCGGCGCCGGCTTCACGTCTTGCCGGTGGGGCGCGTGCTGCTGCTGCTGGAAGGCGGCGGGTTGCTGCCACGGCAGGTTCTGCGGGCGCTGCTGCTGCTGCTGCTGCGGCGGCGGCGGCGGGGCGGTCGCTTTTTGGGGCGAGTCGCCGAACGGTTCGTCGGTCCAATCGTTGTACTGGAACTGCGGAGCGAGAGCGGCCGGCGGAGACGGCGCGTTCTGCTTGTTGGGCTGTGCGGCGGGCGGTTGGTGCACCGGCGTAATCACCGCCGCCGCCGCCTGCTGCGAGATCGCCTTCGAAATCGTGGCCGACGCCGCCTGCCGGGACGGCGGCACGTACTTCCGCGACGGGGCCGCCGCCTGCGCCGATTCGCTGTTGCTGTTCGCGCCGGTCTGCGCCGGCGGGGCCG
Source organism: Diplonema papillatum (assembly GCA_030068145.1). Taxonomy (NCBI): domain Eukaryota; phylum Euglenozoa; class Diplonemea; order Diplonemida; family Diplonemidae; genus Diplonema; species Diplonema papillatum. The sequence continues at coordinate 794 of JAPJBO010001917.1, forward strand.
GCTCGTCTTCGTAGTAGCCTTGTTGCTGCTGCTGCTGCTGCTGGTGCGGAGGGTTGACTTGGTACCCTACCGCAGAGGGGTTCTCTCTGCCGCCTTGGTACCCCGCAGTACCTTGGTACCCCGCAGTACCTTGGTACCCCGCAGAACCTTGGTATCCCGTAGCAGGAGGGTTCTCTCTGCTACCTTGGTACCCCGCAGTACTTTGGTATCCCGCGGCACTTTGGTACCCCGGTGCAGAGGGGTTTTCTCGGTTACCTTGATATCCCACAGCAGAGGGGTTTTCTCTGCTACCTTGGTATCCCGCAGTACCTTGGTATCCGGTAGCAGACGGGTTCTCTCTGTTGTCTTGGTATCCCGCAGTACCTTGGTATCCCGTGGCAGAGGGGTTCTCTCTGTTGTCTTGGTATCCTGTGGTGGGCGGGTTCTCTCTGGCACCTTGCCACGCCGGGTGGTGAGCTTGGTCGTTGGGCCGTTGCCCCCAGGCGCCGTCGGGCTTTGCGGGCAACCGGTCGGCGCCCGCGTTGGGGGGCGACTGCCACTTGGTCAGCCCGGCGGGGCCGGGCGGCTGCTGCGCCGACTGCGAGAGGTTCGGCGGGTTTTGGCTGGGCTCCGCGTTCCACCGGCTGGCCGAGGGCTGGTAGTAGCCGGCAGACGCGTCGGCGTTGTCGCGGGAGGTCCACCCGAGGGGCTGAGGTGCAGAAAGAGGCGGGTGGCCTTTTTGCTCCGGCTGCTGCTGCTGCTGCTGCTGCTGCTCGTGCTGCGGCGGCATTTGTTGCTGCTGCTGCTGCTGCTGCTGCGGTTGGTGCTCGTGTTGATGCTGTTGGTACTGGTGCTGTTGAAGGTGGTGTTGCGGGTGCTGTTGCTGCTGGTGGTGGTGCTGTTGGTGCTGCGGTGGTTGCTGCGCGTGCTGATGCTGTTGTTGCTGCTGCTGCTGTAATTGCGGCTGGCGTTGCTGGTGTAGCTGGTGCTGTTGCTGATGCGCGGGTTGGTGCTGCTGTTGCTGCTGCTGGTGTTGCTGTGGAGGCTGTTGTTGCGGCGGAGGCGGTTGTTGGAGCTGGTGAGGGCGAGAAGGCTGCGAGCTGTCGACGAGCCGAGGAGGATACGGCATGGGAGAGGGTTCGTGGCTTCGGGTCGGCGCCGGTTGGAGCCCTGGGGGATCCGAAGCGGGCCACTGCGAGGCTGCGTGGGGCTGCTGCTGCTGTTGTTGCTGCGGCCGCCCCTGCTGGGACGGGTGCTGCAGAGGAGGCGTGGGTGCTTCGAGCGGTTCCTCCCCCGGCACCGGCGACAGGTGGGGCCGGGCTCCCTTGCCGCCTTTCCAGGCCCCTCGGCCGTCGTCGATAGACGACCCTTTGCCGGCGGAGTACGCGGGCGCCTGCTGTCTCCCCGGCTGCTGGTAACTGACCCCTTTACCGGTGCCTTGCGACGGATACGACGTCAGTTCTTCTTCAGAACGGTACCCGGGGGCAGCGCCGTTGGCTGCGAGGTGAGCGGGCTGCTGCCCGGGCTTGTTCTTGTCCTTGATCACGCGGCTGGCGGTGGACGGAGGGGGGCGGGAAGGCTGCTCAGCGTTCGCATACTGCTGCGGGGCGGGCGGCTGGCCGGGCGGCAGCGGAGGGTTCGGGGCCGCGGGGTCTACTTCCTCGCCCGTGTTCTCGCCCCAAGTCTGGCGGTCCCAGACTTTGTCCTCGGGCTTCTGGCTCGCTTTTTTGCCCTTTTTCGCCTCTTTTTTCCCCGCGTCCGCCTTCGGCTCGGCGCCTTCCCTCACCTTCGTCTTGCCGGTGGTATCTCCTCCCCATGGCCCAGACCACTCGCCTTTGGGCACGAGCCGCCTGAACTCGCCGTCGTCGTATCGGCGGCCGTCGTTCGCGTTGTCGTCGTCGTGGAAGCCGGCCGGAGACAAAACGCTCTTTTCTATCACGTACTTGACCCCCGCGTTGCCGGCGCCCCGCCCGCCGCCCCGCTTGCCGCTGCCCCACGAGCCCGCGCCGTCCTCCCGCTCCCGCGGCGCGGCGCTGTAGCTCTCGCGACTCGGCGCATTGTCTCGTCCTCGGCCTCTGCCCCTCCCTCTAGAGGACATCCGCTAGGGGAGGGCGGCGGCGGAGAGGGGGGGAGGCGGGGGGAGGGGGGGTAGTGGGTGGAGGGGGGTGGGGTAAAGAAGAAAGAAACCCGGAGACCAATAGATCGCTGCTGGCTCCCCCTGACGATGAGTTTTGGTTTTGAAGAAATAAAACAGGAACTGATGTGCTAGTTGCTAGCCGTGGGGGGCGGAGGAGGGCTAGGTATCCTTTTTGATGAACGAAACTAATATGGGTTGTGTTTTGGCGCGCGTTGATGATGTATGAAGACCGTCCCTCCCTCTGGCAGGAAAGGTTTCTAAAAGAACAACATACACGGTGAGGTCCAGCCTCAGAAGCTGGAGTTAAAGAGGGTGTGCCCGAGTCACACCCGAAAGCGGGTGTGACACGCACTTTTTAACTCCAGCTTTAACTCCAGCTTCTGAGGCTGGACTTCACCGTGTAGCGATGAACATGAAGATTGGGGAGGTTTCCTCCTCTACTCCTTCCATTCTTCGTAATTTGGTTGGTAAACTCCACAGGTCGTAACCGTTCTCACACCCTCCACTCTGCCGTGAAGACTGCTTGGTCTCTTCGATTGTGTTTACTTTATGTGCCCCCCACGGTCGATCGTTGATGGCGTCGAGACTGCGATGGTCGGTGGTCTCGCACTGTGTGACCTTCTCCGGGAGCGACTCCGGCACGGCCTGGGCGACTCTCACAAGGTAGCGACCCTCGTACGACGGCGTGCAGCATGGCGCCGACTACGACCGGATGAACTGGGAGCGTCGCCCAACGACCAACACCGTCTTCGTGGCCGTCAAGGTGATAACCGCTTTCTCTAGCTGTGGTGGGAGTGCCCAGCGTAAGACGAGCCACGCGACTGACGGGGGTAAAAATTTTACGTTGGTGGCCCAAACGTGAGCCAAGTTTATGAGTATTGGCAAGAGCCGCTGCATTGGAATACCCCTCGGTCTTCTCTCCCCGCACAGCCATGCATGGAATGCGAAACCGCGTTTTGTTCGACAGCGACTCGAACAGTTACAACTCCCATCCAAAAATGCAAAGACGAAGTTCACCCCCCGTGTCGAGCGCTTCCCGAAACTGATGCGACTCTACAGGTCGCGATGACTGTCCTACATGCACGTGCACGGCGTCACTGTGAAAGGGATGGCGGTTAACGCGGCCACCGGATGATTGGTTCGACTTTCGTGCCCCGGCAGCAGGATGCTGAGAGGAGGAGAGCTTCAACGCGCTGCCTCCCGTACACGCCTGGGCGCTGTTCCTGGCGGTGGACGGCTGCGGGCGAGGTTTCGGACGTCGAGCTGGCAGTCGCCTTCGATGTTTTCACCGGGTAGACGTGCCGAGCCCCGACGGACGGCCCTCCAGTGAGGGCGGACCGGCCGCCCCGCGTCCATTATCAAGGAACGGGCAGTCAAGGTAATTGCACGCACAGATTCTTGATAACACCGTCAAACTATCGAAGCCTACTGCAGGAAAATCAGCGAGAGCTGCCATCAAGTGTGATGCCCACAATTGCTGCACCCGGGGCCAGTCGTCTCTGAAGGCGTCGCAACGCGGGTCTTTCTGCTTGTTGTTTGCTGTCGATGCCGAGTTCAGTAAAAGAAGGGAACTTGCGAAGTTGGGAGTGTGAATCTAGAGGAGCGGTCGGTCATGGGCGAGAAAACGTGTGATCTCCCGCAGGCGGAAGCGTGAGTCTATGACAGATTACACGTCTCTCCTACAATTTACACATCGACAATGTAGGCACAAAAAAGAGTCCGCGAGTGCAGTTCTTGGAAAAGAAAGCTCTGAGGAGCAACAAAGAAATCGTCCGACCGACTTAAGTTTTGAACCTGTGTCAACTCCGGAAAGTGCCGAAGGATGTCTTCAAGCTCGAGAACGCGGATCTCGGCTGTCAGGGCTAGGGAGTGGAAAGCTGCACTTTCTTCGTGTAGTAGGGTGTCTTGTGGATGTGCATGGATAAAACAGGGGAGATCTCATTCCCTTGCATCGGCCGTTAACCGTAATGGTGAGCCGGTCCGTCCCTATCTCTTGAAACTGCATCGAAGTGCCTGCCACGGTCTATCAGGTCCATCCCTAGTCCCTAGAGCTGCATCGAATTGCCCGGTGCTGTATTATTCGGTCTATCACGGTCTATCAAGAGGGGATGGACCGGCTCAAATAGGTCTCCTAGACTAAAAGCTTCTGGCCGACAGAACAATGTACGTAAGGGAAGTCGGCAAACTGACGCATCAAATCGAAGGCGTATCACCGAACTCAGCCGAACAGCTTGCGCAAACAGACTCGCGGGTATGTTATATTTTTCTGCCCCTTGCAAGACAGCGTTCCTGCAGCGCGCAACCCTCTTCTCTGTTGGTGACACTCGCAGCAGTCTCCTAATTCACGAGACAGTAGCCGACGAGAAATTCTCATCGGCAGAACAATTGCAGTACCCCTCTGAGAATTTGTGACAGAGGAGGTGCAGGTAGTGGGTTGTTTCTCCTAGCTAACCCTTGGAAAATTGCGCGTTGAACGTGGCTGGCCTTCCATGGCGGTGTGCCACGAGTGGCCGTGGAGGCCTGATGGTAACCCTCCACGCGTCTTTGGGGAGGGACCCGCCGTTCAGGCGCACACCACCGAGTGGCCTTGGGTGTCCCGCAGGCTCGGCGGCCCCGGGATGGCCAGCGGAGTTGGAGGCGTTCAACGCGAAGCCGCCGGCGGGCGGTTCGTACGCCGTCGCCGACGAGGTTCGCTGCGCCGCCTTCGAGGCACTAGTCCCTGGGAGGATGCTTCCCTTCGCTAAGCGACGCGTAAGAATGATCAAGCCGCATGATGATGTTCCGCAGCTCCTGCTTCTTACTTTCCCGGAGCCGTACCAGGTGTCCTAGGGCCGGCTGTGGGTGGTGTTCCGAGAGGTTTCATTTCGTAGTACCAATGCTTTGTAAACACGAAAGAGAACGCTGGCAGCGTGTTTGGGAGAAGATTGGCCTAACGATCGAATTCACTCACTACTATCAATCACTAACAGGCTAATCCTCCCCCCGGCACGTACAAACAAACACACGCCTATTTTTCGCGTTTCTGGCGGTAATCGCTCAGCAAGTTGTGCGCTGCATTATTTGACTTTGATGGAAACGAGGCAAACACACGAAAATCATTAACAGTTGGTTCGTTTTCTACTTACTCTTTTACACAGCGGCACTGAGACCGGAGCTAATCCCAGCGCGAGCGCCGCACGCCAAGGAGGAAGAAGAAGAAGAAGAAGAGAAAAAGGCCGCTCCTGGTCCAGGAACGTGACGGTCAACCACAGCTTGCAAAGCTTGAGTCGGAGGCAGCACAGTGCCACAACCCCGTCCGCTCTGCTCTGCGGCTGACCGTCTCGACGAGCTTGTGTTCAGCGCGAGCGCCAAGCCCCAAGGTGCGCCACGCCTTGATGCTTTCGTTAGGGAAATCAGTCAGCCACTTGACCCGTAGGCCCGTGGCAGTACCGCCGAGCACGTGAAGCTTGGCTCCCGTGTAGCAGGCTTTCCCTGGTACCTAAGCCAAGGAGGAGAATAATATTTTAGTTTGTTCAGAACAAAGGGAGATGCGTGTACATACCGAGAAGACGTCTCCGTATTTGCAGATGCACTCTTCGATGTGTGTAGTGTCCTGATTTGATTACAAGCTTTTTTTTAATCCCGTGGCGGAGTTGAGACAGAGCTTGCGCCTGCGCGACTGGTTCATCAAAAAGGAGTAGGCGCGGTGTGTGTGCGACGTACCGGGGGAGGACTGATCCAGCGGCTTTTGAAGCCTAAAGACTGGTATTTCGAGGCCTTGGGTGTGTGGATAAGTAAAGCGACAACAAGAGTAGTGGTATTTCATTGTTGCGGCCTCCCACCTATACTACACCTCTCGTGTCACTGCACAAAGTCAGGCTAGAGTCAAACTCAACAGGGTCTTCCTTCCCCGCTGACAGTTTCAAGTTAACTTTTCCGAAGGGACTGGTCGTTAGACTACTTGATGTGTGTCAACTTTTCCGAAAGGACAGGCCATTAGAGTGGTGTGTGTCAACTTTTCCGAGGGGAACTGTGTCGTTAGAGTCGGTGCTTCGCGACGCCAGCAAGCGTTTAAACCCGCGGGAGTGCTGCACACCTTGTCGATTTCTGCGATTTCCTGCTCGATGATGCTGAAGTGTGACTGCAGGGCAATGACAGCGTCGGTCACCTCGCGCGCAGGCTGCATATTGCCCTTCTCCCTGCACCCGCTATCACTCCCACTTTGCGGTCTGGAATAAGTTGATTGTCGGCGGGACGGCTTGGGCGTCACGAGATTCATGCCGGTCCGCCTCTTATCACCTGGAACTGCATCACATTGCCTGGCTTCACACGGACAGATCAGGGGGGCACCAGCCACCACGACGCAGCAAAGCGGCGAAACCGGCAGCGACCACAGCGCAGAGAGGCCAACGACGCCTCGAGCAGAATACCCGAAGACGCAGAAAAGCACCACTCGGAAGAAACGAGCGGGCAACGCCCGTCGTCACCGAGGAAGACACGCACATGGTGTGACGTAAGGCAGGCTATAGGCGCGCAGATACTCTGCTGTCTAACCTCGAATCATCACGGTATGTCCCGAAGCACTACGGTATATCAGGTCCATCCCCATCTCCTGGGAGCCGCATAGAATTGCCGAAGGTGCTGTCGTGCACGGCTACTGCAGACCTTCGCCACAGGTACTCGTTCATTCTAACTTCAAGATTTTCATGAAACATCCCTCGGTCCCCTACGAGGGATGGACCGGCTTCTAATTGCACACAGATGAAACCCAAGTCTACTCATTAAGGACCCGCCACAGCTCTCGTCTCGTGCAGCTCCCGTTTTGCGATTGCGGCAAAGGTCTTTGCCGCAGGCGCTCAGGGTAGGATGGACGGGTTGGAGGCTCGATTCCCCTGGTCGTTTCATTGCGAGGTTTCCAAGGACCTAGCGCTGTTGGTCGTCGTGCATCAGCAGCTCCAAGCTCCAGGAGGCCGGGTGAAATATGCAAGATAAAAGAAGCGGGGCGCGGAACTAAAAAGAAATCAGTGCCCCGGGCCCCCGTGCCTGCGGCTGGAAAGGAACAGCAAAGAAGAAGGGAAATGCAGAAAGAATCAGCACAAGAATGGAACGATACGGACGGCGCATAAGGTACCCCCTGCCCGCAAAACACTGCTACACAGCGAGGCCTTGTTGTCTTTGCTTGTCTGGTACAATGGCTGTTTCCACAAATTTTACTTTTGTATAAGCACCTCCTTTGTAGGAAATGCTTGAGGATACTGCCAGTTGCGATAGATCAAAGGAGGTAAATGTGCTGTATCCCACACGAAACACAGGTAAAGCCTGGGTTTTAGTGGCGGGTCAACACAAAAAGACCCACTTTGTAGTTGTTTTCTCCCCCTCAAGCCTCCTTCGAAATGAGCACAAGGCAGTCCCTCGAGTATTTTCAATCCAAAGTACGAATGGTATTCGGTTTCAAGTTCCGCCGGGGTTGCCTAATATTTGTCGGGTTTGTGCCAGGTTCCGTGAAAGGATGTGGATCACACCGGAACATTTTTGCTTGTGCGCACGAGTGTATGTTTGCCTGTTTGAGCTAGCTGTTGCGGTCTGTTGCCGGCTGTCGCGCTATCCAGTGATGACAAGTGCGCTCGTTAGTCAAAAACAAGATGTGAACAGATTTCCAATGGCCAGACAGCGTAGGACAAGCAGTCGACAGCAGAGTGGTTTGACCAGTTTACCCATACCGTCAACGTACACGGATACCGGAAGGGGCACACTATACTCCGCGTCAGGTGTTACACATCATTGAATTCCACAAACACACACACACAAGATACCCGCCGCCCCCAACATTCTGGGCAAACCATGTTGGCGCATCCCGGCGAAACCCGGCCGCAATACTCCGTTTCCTTCCCATCGACCAGATACGGAGAGGGGCAAGGATTGACGTCATGGTACCCGGACCAGTTGGTGCACCCATAGGGTACGCAGCATGGCCCAACAAATGGAATGGGGGTGGGTGGGGGTTGTGGCATGGGCTAACGTTGTTCTTAGGGGGCAAACAGCACCGCGTGCTTTGGCCGCATGCAGACGCGGAACGGCTGCTGTCTAGCAGCGCGTGTATCCCGCAAGAAAATTGGCACTTGAGACGTGGCACCTCCGACGCTCAGTGTTTCCCAAAGCAAAAGGGTTGCCCCCCCCCCCCCTATCCTTTCACGACCTTCGAGCTTAATAACAACACACAGCCATTTATCCTTGGGCACGCCACGAGCCGGAGCAGCCAAATCCAGCGAAGAACGCAAAATAAATACAAGACAAGTAGGGCACACAGGGTTGAGCGAAGCAACTTAGGGGCATGACTGCCGCCTAGGCCTCTACTTCCAGGAGACGCTTCCAGCGGAGCTGGAAGGAATCTGTCCAAGGTCTGTACTCGATGACTCGGCACTTTTCTTTCTCTTTCTTTCCTTCTTCTTTAGATACTAGGGAAAGCCTGCTACACGGGAGCCAAGCTTCACGTGTTCGGGGTACTGCAGAGCCACGGGCCTACGGGTCAAGTGGCTGACCGATTTCCCAAACTAAAGCATCAAGGCGTGGCGCACCTTGGGGCGTGGCGCTCGCGCTGAACACAAGCTCGTCGAGACGGTCAGCCGCAGGGCAGAGCGGACGGGGTTGTGTGTGCACTGTGCTGCCTCCGACTCAAGCCTTGCAAGCTGTGGTTGACCGTCACGTTCCTGGACCCGGAGCGGCCTTTTTCTTCTTTTTTCTTCTTTCCTTCTTCTTTGAAAGTCTGCTCGCGACGTGCGGGAGGCGGAGAACCGAGCGTACCTCAAGGTAGGACGCAGGACCAGCCTTTTCCAGCGACACTTCCGCGACGGTCACAAAGCAACACTAGCCCGCAATCGGTGCTTGCCTGCACGGCGACCGCACCTTGCACTTTACGGATCTCACGCGTCTTTCATACTTTCCGCGGGGCACCCGTCAGCGACAATAAACCTGAGGACATCACTCTACGCTAGGAGAGGGAGCAACCGCGATGCACCTAGTAGCGCGGGTGAACGGGCAGAGTCCAAGCCTGAACCATGTGGCACAAGCTGCTTCGGGACGCAGCTGGCGTCGAGGCCATGGGGTTGCATGGGATGGGGTATCCACGGAGAGTCCCGTATTTCCTCGACAATCCATTCCGTCAGTTAACTCCTTTGCTAGCGCAAATTGCATGGGATGGGGTATCCACGGAGAGTCCCGTATTTCCTTGACAATCCATTCCGTCAGTTAACTCCTTTGCTAGCGCAAGTTGCTCCGTTAGCGAGGTACGGGTCGAAAGTTTCCCAGGGCAGCTTTGGACAGGTTGGTCAGGCTTGGATGCTTAGTTGCACTGCTGACAGCAGCCGGGTTCGGAATCCACGTTCCACCGCCGACGAGCATCCAGCTATAAAGCGTTCGAATCAACGTTGCGGTGGGCCCGTGCGTTCTGCGTGTTCGCTCGTAGCCCGGCAACTTCCGCCTCAGGTCTCGACCTTCCAAGACGGCCCCTCGCGCAGGTTGTCGCGCTCGGAGATGAACGGCAGGCAGGCTTCCTTGATTTGCAGGCCGCCGCAGTCGGGGCAGTCTTCGGCCAGCACCTCGCGCAGGAGCTCGCCCCACGCCATGTGCCTCCGCTCGTCGACCGCCGCCGGGCCCAGCACCGCGATTTTGTCCTTGACGCCGGCGATTCGCCTCCGCTTCGGGTCGTTGTCCGGTAGCGCCTTGAGCCGGGAGAGCAAACACTTCTCGTGAGTGTGACTGCTCGTCCAGCTTCATCCGTTGCGCGTCGATTTCTGCTTCTTCACGGCGCTTGAGCGATCTTCGGCCGCTCCTTTACGCCGTTTGTTGTCAAATCAACGTTGCGGTAGCCCGTGCATTCTGCGTGGTCGCTCGTGGCCCGGCAACTTCCGCCTCAGGTCTCGACCTTCCAAGACGGACCCTCGCGCAGGTTGTCGCGCTCGGAGATGAACGGCAGGCAGGCTTCCTTGATTTGCAGGTCGCCGCAGTCGGGGCAGTCTTCGGCCAGCACCTCGCGCAGGAGCTCGCCCCACGCCATGTGCCTCCGCTCGTCGACCGCCGCCGGGCCCAGCACCGCGATTTTGTCCTCGACGCCGGCGATTCGCCTCCGCTTCGGGTCGTTGTCCGGTAGCGCCTTCTTGAACCGGGAGAGCAAACACTTCTCGTGGTACGCGTGCCGACACGCTGGGAAGAGAACGAAGTCGGCTGCCAGGCACGGGTACATGCACGCATTACACCGCTGTGACTCTGTGACGTATGACCAGCCGTACTTCAACTGCTCTATGTCCGCGTTCACATCAGCAGCAGTTTTGCTGACGCGCTCCATATCCCGCATCAATTTGTCGGTCTTCTGCTGGTACTTGATCAAGCTCCCGCACACGTCGGATTTGAAGTCTTGGACCTGCGTGAACTCCGGAAAGTGCGGAAGGATGTCTTCCAGCTCGAGAACGCGGCTCTCGGCCGTCAAAGCGATCGCCTTCTTCACCCCGCCGGGCGTGTTCGCGACGACGTGCTGCACGATGACGATCCACAGCTTCTTCCGCAGCGCGACGTCCTTCGAATCGACCGATTCGACGACGTGCTTCGCCAGCTCCAGGTCGTCGGTTTTCAACGCGAAGCGGACCGCATCTTCGTACAGGGTGAGCGCCGTGTATATATGCACGCAGCCCCTGTGCTTTTTCTCGGTCAAGCACAAACGAAGGGCGTATTTCAAGTCGTAGCAATGGTCGTCCCGGTGCTGGATCAGGAAGTCGAGCAAGTCTTTGTCGGACGGCTGCTTCGCGTACGAGGAGAGCAGCATGTTGTGGATGGCTGGATCGCGGTTATCCCGCTCGTCGACGAGCCACTTCAAATACCGGATCGCTTGGTTCTGCCGAACGTCGGGCGGGTTGTACTTGATGTGGTACTTCATGAGGGCGGGTATCAGGCGGGGCGGCTTCAAAAACGACGTCTTCGACTTCCCGGTCGCCATCCATCCGGACACCAACACGTGCGGCGCGTGCTGCACCAACCGCGGGGAGAACTGGTACCACAGCTCTTCGTACTCCTCTGACGTGCAGTTCTGAATCAGGCATTCAAGCGCCTTGTCGAGCTTGTTGTGCGTGACGTACTGCGCGATGACTCGCTTGTAGTCCTTCAGCAGCTCTACGAAGTACAGCAGCTCCTCGGGTTTTGCCAGCGACGCGATCAACTCGAAAACCGTCGCTTTGTCGGTGTATTCGATGTACGTCTCGATGAAGTAGTGAAAGTCGGTTTGCACTTCTTCGTACCGCACGGGGTTGTCCGTTAGTTGGTTGAGCTGCGCGAGGTGGAGCTGGACGACCCAGGTGCACAGGCAGCACATCTGCGTGGCTTCCTGGCGGAAGGACGCGATCCTCTTCTGCATGAAGTGCAGCCGCTGCAGCACGAAGCTGAGAAGTGCGTCGGGGATGCCGTGCTTGATGTACTTTATCACCGTGGCCTCGAGGGACGTCGTGGTGGCGGCGTACACGCGGGCGGCGAGACCGTATTCGCCGATGTCGAAGTAGTAGTCCCCTTTGGCTTGGTTCACCCGCGCCGTCTTCTTTGCGTCGCCCTTGCAGAGGGAGAGCGCCACGGGGAAATACGACTCGCGGTCCTTCTCGTTCGGGTCGATGCCGCGCTCCATGAACATGCGCCACGTGGTGTGGTTCGAGTGCGTGTTGTCGAATACGAGCAGCTCGTAGATGCACTTTTTCGACACGATGTGCAGCCGCCCCGTCGACAAATTGCGCACGATGCTCCTCCCCTCGTTGTGGATCCCGGCGGGAAACGTCTTCTGCCACACCGTCCGGCTTTTGATGTCGCTCGGCTTCAACCGGTGCGATCCGTCCGCCGCCACCCACGACAGCCCCGGAGGCTGCGCGACTGCTTGGATCCGGTCGGCGTAGAGCAAAATGAAGTAATGCTCGAACAGCGCGACGCCTTTCAGAGAAGGGTCGTGGCCCGAGGACGTCGTGTCAAAGAGCAGCGGGGTTTCGGAGTAGAGAACGGAGTCCTGCGGTTTTGTGAAGTCCATCGTCCCGTGCATGATCCCAGCCTGCGTGCACCAAGCGAAGCACACGGGGGGTTGGTCGAGGCGTTTTCGGTACAGCGTGAGGTCGGAGTGGGTGCCGGGCATTTCGCGGAGGAACGGCGGCCGCTGGTTGGCGAAGACCCCCTCGAGCGTCGGGCCGCCGACGAACTGGAACAGCCGCGAGGACGACGTCGAGCCGACCCACAGGCTGTTGCCGGTGTCGAAGCGCTCGATCTCCACGCAGGTGACCGGCGCCTTCGTCTCGAGGTTGCACACCTGCCGGCGGTGCTTGCAGCCGTTCTTGTCGAACTTCGCCTCGTGCAAGAACCCGTTCATATCGCCAAGCAAGCAGAGCCCGGCGACGTCCAGTTTGTCCCACCCTACGGATTCGATGACGATGCCCTGCAAGTTCGCGCACTTCGCTGCCTTCGGGTCGAGCATCTTCCCGACGTAGCAGTGGTAGTTCTCCCCGTTCTCGAGGGATATCAGCACCTGGGTGCCGGTGGGGTCGGTGAAGATCTTGTGCACGTCGTCGTCTTTTCCGCGGGACAGGATCGTTTTGAAGTTCACCAAATCGTACACCGCGACCTCCCAGTTCTTCTGCCTCGGCTCGTCGACGATCATGGCCAGCACCTCGTTCCCGACCGCGAGCTGCCTGATGGTGCCTTCGATCGGGATGTCCACCTGGTCCAGCTGAAACATCTCCGTGTCGTCGAAGGCATGGTCGAACACGGTCTCCCCCCCATGCCAGTCAACCATCTTCCCCGCCTTTCAGTACCGCTGCGAACGCTCTGCTAGTTCGCTGTGCAGTCGCGTCCCATAAAAGTGAACGCTTTCGTTCCACCCCCCTCTCCACCCCCTGCAGTGAGACTCTGTAAGGCACCCCCTCGCGGAGTGCTGTAGAAGAAGCACCGGCATCGTGCTTGATTGAAGGTTCTCCGACACAGGCTTTTTTGTGGTTTCATTTTACTAGTTGCGGGAGTACTGGCTGGACTTTTTACTTTAAATGGCGTCCTGACTATTTTTCCCGTCATCATGCTGTTGGGTTGCCGTAGTCACAAGGTGGTCTCTTTCACGCAGATTGCACGACCCCCCGCCGTGGTGTAGGATGGCAACTATCCGCGAGTGGCCTGTAGCACGTCGTCGAACTACTTGCTCTGTGACACTTCGTGTTCACTATACATCGGCAGCGGAGGTGTTGCCGTCTGCGCCTTGGTTCACCGTCACTCCAGCGTATTCTCCAGTACTCTCTCCCCCTTGTATCGGCTACGGACCTATCCAATTTAGACTGCCCAAAACGTGCCTTGGGGACGCACTCCCACGCACGCGTGGCTTGTGATACCAGTACGCAGCCAACTATGGGTGGATCGCTTTGCCGAGCATCATCCGTTTTCGGGACCGTTTTTTCACTCTTGCGCGGACAACAATTTGCAGAGGGGGGGACCAGGTTCATTCGTATTGCTGCGAAAGCGCAGTAACGGCAAAAAGGGCCGCGGGCTAGAGACTTCACTTTTCGTAGGCACACGGGAACAAAGAAGGACGAGTAGCAGCAAGCAAGTTCGGTGCGCACGAAGAGCTGCGGTACGATTCGCACGGTAGCGGAAACCACAGTACGACCGCGTGCAAACAGGGGACGTAGGCACCGGTATTGGAAACAACGAAGCGGGCACTGGGGCAATGTGCAACGTTTTCCTACCAAGGGCAGGAGGGCGCAGTGCACACGCCCGAGACGACGTCTTTCTCAAGGTGCGCACAGGAAGACATAGTATGGCACGGTGACGGAAGATGACATGAAGTAAGCCGCGACGGCAAGGGCAATAGGCAAGGGAAGAGCCGGCACCGGCGCATCCGTGACAGCAATGTACGAGAGCGTGCACTGAAGCCCGAAGAGCAACGCCGCCACGGAAGAGAAGACGGCCGTGAACTGCTCGACAGACGCCTCCGACGACTGCACCACACGCCCGACGACGAGACAGTAGAAGATGAAGTCGCCCAACCCCAAGATCAACCCTTCGTCGCCGTTACCGCCGGAGGCGAATGCCAAAGCGGCTAGATGGTTATCGTGATCCCCGTTGCTGTCGCTCACTGAGCCATCATCCCTCAGCAGCTTCGACGAACCCGGGTGGACGCCTTGAAACGAAGACGGTGACGTGTCCACGGCCCCTCGCGTATCCCGCGCACGGTCTCCGAAGCCAGCCGCGCACAGCGGCGGGTGCCGGCCGGAGTCCGTGGCAAAGGTGGAGCGGGCGATTGGCGCCGCTGGCTGCTTCAGCTTCGCCTCGCGCAGTTCTTCGCGCGCGAGGGCAGCAACCACTTCGATGCAATGCGCTGGAGCCTGCTGTGCAACGGCGTAGCGAAGCAATGACGCCGGCTGGATAACAGAACCACCGCGGGATGCAGGAGGCTTCGGAGCAGCACTGTCGGCATGTCCCGAATGAGGGACATCTGCTACATGGCCGGGTTCAAGCCGTGGCGCGGGGCTACTGGACGTTGAGCTTGCTGCACACTCTCGCTCCTCAGACATAGCTCTGTCGTGGATGGGAAAAGAAAGGCCGTTCTTTCCGAGTGGAACGTGGCCGCAGTCTGCAGGAGCGAATTCGCGGTTGCTGCCTATTTCGCCCAAAGACAAGAGTGGAGCCGGTGGACCGTCGTCTCCGTCAGGATTCGAAGCTGTTTGCAGCCGCTGTGCGCTTCTAGCATGCTGGCCGCTGCTTTGTGATACCGCTTCCCTCCGTTCGGTATCCGTGCACTCTGCTTCTCTGAGCATGAGCAAGGGGCTGCTCCTTGGGGTGTTGGTTACCCCTTCGCACTTCGCCAGCTGGCTGTCCTTCGCAGGTTCGGGAACAAGGGCTGAAGGGTTCGCTGACGAACCGTCTATCTGCAGATGCGGGCCGTCCTGCGCCAGTTTCGCTGCCTTCCGTTCGGTATCCGTGCACTCTGCATCTCGGAGCCTGAGCAAGGGGTTGCTCTTTGGGGGACTTGTTTCCCCTTCGCACTCCTCCATCTGCCTGTCCTTCGCAGGTTCTGCAACAAGAGCTGAAGGGTTCGCTGACAACCCGCCTATCTGCAGATGCTGCGCCAGTTCCGCTGCCTTCCGTTCGGTATCCGTGCACTCCGCATCTCGGAGCCTGAGCAACGGGTTGCTCGTCGGGTTGCCTATTTCCTCCCCGCTCGTTTCCACCCGCCCGTCGCGGGTAGGCTTCGCTGTGGCAGCCGGCCGACCCGATGATAGAACCCCGGCGGCAGCGCACATGTGCGGTGCTGATAAAACCGCCGGCGCAACCGGCAGGAAGGTGTCCGGGTCCAGAATCGGAATGTCGTACTCGATCGACGATTCCACCGAGCCCCTCCTCCCGTAGCTGTACGACGACTCCGAAGCGGTGCTGCTCGGTTGCGCGGGTTCCGTCGCCTCGTGTTCGACAGCCAGCAATCCCGCCACGATACCGTATCTGCCGTACACCGCGTAGCAGTCGTACGCAGCCATCAACCCAAGCAAACCCCAGGTGGTCCATTCGGGGAGTCTGGTGAGGAACCAGGAGACGATCACCGCTGTTGCAATGAGGTACCCTCGCCGCACGACGGGGTGGCCGGCGCCTAGGTTCAAGGAAACAACACCGACGGCGCCGAAGTTCCACAGGATGACGCCGCAGGTGACGGTGTCGTACGGGATCTGCTGGCTGGCGCAGGCGAGGTCGAAGATGAACCAGCCGAGGAACGAGAGGATGAGCAGCGTGGTGGCGCAGAGCCAGGCGTTCAAGACCTTGTAGCACCGGCCGCGGTGCAGGCCGAGCAGCAGGGCTGCCATCGCGACGAAGACCGCGCCCACGGCGATCGCGTTGACCGCCGCCGCCTCGGTCCTCGCGCCGGCATCACCGGTGCTGTTCTCCACCATCACGAGCGCGCGCCCGACCGTCTCGCTCTCGTCCGGGGCCACCTTCCCCAGCTCCACCACGCACCAGATTTCGAGCGCGAGCGCCACGCCGACTCCGAGCAGGATGCGCGCCATGTCCGAGGTGCTCTTTCGGCACACTCCCTCGGGCGGCATGGTCCTGTTCGCTGTCACATAGCCCTTCTTTTTTGTGGTGTTTGACCTTCTTTGCCTGATTCGGTTTTGACAGTACACCGGCCAAATGCGGCTAAGTCCTTTGACAACAGGCGACCGAGAAAAGCTGCTTGTTGTTTGCTTTGTGTATCCGGCTTTTGTGTTTTCCGGCGATATTCGCTCAGTCGGTTGCCTGTGACGGCGTTCTTTTGGTTGGTCGTCGGGTGTTCGATTGCTTACAATAGCTGCTGATTTGTTGCGATTGGTCTGCGGTTTCCAGTGCGGTGCCGATACGGGAGGCTGGTCAGGTTGCGTGCAATGGCAAGCGCTGCTGATGAAAGGGGTGTTGCGAGGTATGCTGATTCATGTGGGTGCTGAGGAACGATGTTGGGGTTGGTGTCTTATGGGGCTCGCCGAGGGAGTTGCGCTGGGTTTTCTGCAGGGGTTGACCGTTAATTGGGGGGAGATGTTTTGGGGGGTGCCTTTTGGTCGTTGACGCTGTCGTTCCGGTGGCTGAGCACAACTCCGCGGCTTTTCTCAAAAAAAATGCCAGATGTCTGCCAGCAATATCGGTTGCCTTGCTGCTGGACTCCAGACAGCGCATCTGTGCGCATGCACACTTCATGCCCACGGCATTGCACGTCCAAGCCGGTCCGTCCATATTCCCTGGAGCTGCATCGCATTGCCGGCCAGTGTCTATCACAGTGGACTTCGTTGCACCACGGTCTATTCCTGTCTCCTCATGCAGTTGTCTGGTCCTGTTAATCGGTATATCACCATCTATCAGGTGGCGACGGACCGGCTTAATGTTGCAACGTCGTCCATAATATGCCACTTATGCTATGTCGCGTCAACCAGCCGCCTGTGGGCACCCGACCCCTGTGTTGCAGCCTCGTCAACACAACCTATCCCGTTGGACGGCGACTTCTGTTTAGTACTAACAATCTTGTGGGTTGCCCTTCAATGTATTGTGCAGGCTAAAAAGACGTAGGCAGCGTGTTTGGGTGGTTGACCAGAATTCCTTACCTGAATATGCACGGGGTAAATACAAGTCACCCGGCACGCACGAACAAAACGAAGCGCCTGTCTTTTTTGCTCGGACTGAGGGCATGCTTGGTTGGTTTGCACGGACGCAACACCAGCTCTCCACTCGCCAAGGTGTTACCATTGGTATCCAACTGGGCCCAAAAGGCACCCTCCCCGCGTAGATTGCCACCGATTTAATGAGCCGTCTGCATACCCACTGTTAATCCATTTACTCTGAGACTTGCATGGAATAATCCTTGAAACAAGCATGTATCGAGGTTTCAAAGGGGCAGTCCTCGATCGTATCTCTACGACCGATAGCTTTCCTCGATTGCCTTTTTTGTATTTTCACCATCGTGTCTTCAACACAAGTACGCCGTGGAGCCTCCGTTGTCGCTTCGAAACGGAAAAGCGAGTTCAAAAGGGGGCAAGCATTCTTGTTCATCGTCGCGCGCTCAACAGTGGGCAAGATCGCGAGGTGGAAAAACACATTTCTGAAACGGTTTTTTTTTTTTTTTAGGTCCGGCGGCGGCCGTTCAGTGTGCACATCAAGCTCTTCAACCCTCCCTTTTTTTCAATGAGTTACCTCACCAACCGCCCACGCACAAAATGCCCTGACTCGGTTATGGTCGGGGGTTTTCTTTGTTTTCGCGTGAAAATGTTGGAAAATTGAAATCTGCAAGAGTTCACGAACTCGACTTGAAGACTATCGGCAGGTGGCCGTTGGTGCTCGCTGCGAGCAAAAGGAGAAGCTAATTCTTTGCTGTTGCGAGAGGTTGGCAGAGGGTCCACAAAAGCCGTGTGCTAATCACACACCCACACACACACACACACACACACATACACTCACACCGCCGGGTTCAACAGATCTTCTTTCTTTCAAAGGTATTTTCAACAGGGCTGTAGCTTGCTCTTCTAAGTTGGCGATGAGCGTCGGTCAAACTTGGTCAGGCTCGAAGGTACCCAGTATTGTGTTAGTCTTCCCTCCAACCAGTTGAGGCGGAGCATCGTCACCGCATCGCCTACACTGCCGAAATACGCTTAGTCCACCCCGACTCAATACTCGTTTGGCTGTAGTGGCTTTCTCAAATAACGAAAGGCACATGTCATCTGCAGTGTTCCGGGGGGTGACTTGCCGCCAGATGTGTTATGATGAGTGACAACCATGTCTACACTTGGCCAGTGCACGTGGCCCAAGTAGTTGGGCCAAGTAAAGTTCGGCTACAGTTCGGGCAACTGGAGCGGCGCGGAGCCAAGTATCGTTTAGGCTAGGTGCAGACCATCGGAACCGCAGGCGCCAATTTCTTTGAATAGCAGGCCAAGTTTGATGGTGACATTATAGATTGCCTTGGGTACGGAAATCCCTAAGCCAATTATGAGCTGCCCGCAGATGGATGGATGACACCTGACTAACAACATTGGAGCCGGGCGCGGAAATCTTTTGAGCAGCAAGGTCAGCCTCAATCGCCTTCTTCACACACACGATGAGGACAAGGGCGGCACCACACATGCATACTGAACTGGAAATATGGTCCCCAAACTTTACTTTTTCTCTTGGCCTTGACCGAGTTTGCATACACAAGCTACGCCCCTGTTCGTTGTTTGTTGTTTGGGGCGTGACAATTACATTACACGAGAGAGAGGGAACGGGTTGTCGTTTTGGGACTTCATTTTATCCTTCAACAGTGCACTGTTGTACTGAAGGGAACACTTTTGGAACACATTAAATTCTTCAATCGTTCATAGTTCGCTTGTACGACGGAACAATTCCGGAACAACGGTTGCACGCGCAAAACAGAGCTGCCGCACAAAAAACTCCTCAAGAGAGGTTGATTTCTGGACGGTTTCCGCTTCTGGGGCTAATAGGAAAAGGAAATAAATGTGCTTCTTCACCGGTGATCTGTTGATGCTGATCGTACGGCAAGTCCCGGAATTGTCCCCAGCTTTCTTGAACAGCGGCTGTTTCACTTTTTGACTACCTTGCTTGTTGTGTTTGGGGCGTGACAAATTACATTACACCAAAGAGAGAGAGAGAGAGAGCGAGCGGCTTCTGTGCCTCATTTTATTCGTATCCTAAACCCTTAAGACCACAAAACTCTTGAGTTCGGCCAAGTGATAATTTCTGCACCCCGGAAAACCCCCCTCCTCTGTCTGTAAGGGGTTAACAGTTCGGTTCTGCTGAAGAGAACATTTTCAGGACCAGTTCGACCAGCTGAGGACATGCGCTGATCGCTCGTTGCTTCGTTTATCAGTGCAAGCCTCATCCCGGGATTGTTCAGAGCCGTGTTGGGCCGTAGGTGCTAACGCATTATCGTTCTATCTGACCAGGCCTTGAACCTGTATGGAATTGGTATTTAAGTCAGCGGTAACACCAACTAAGCGGCTTCAATCTGGGTGCTTGAGAGCCTTGCAACCAACATTGTGATGGACGCGGCGATAAACCGTGACGTGCAAGGGCTCCTGTTGGACTTTTGAAGGCCAGGATCAGTGCTTGAAAGAAGCAACAGTATTTCTATCATCAAACTGAACTGCAGGCTTCGCTGCCGGAGTTGCCTTGGTTGCAGCTTGAAAAGGAATGACTAATTGAGAAGGGGAATCTGTTGCAAAGTAGGAGGAGGAACCCTTAGTTTCGTGTTCTGCCTCGCGTGTCTTTTTGATGCTAGCATCAAGCTCTTCGAGGGAATGCAGAGTTGTGGGGTCATCTTTCATTTTTCTCTTTTCTGGATTCCGGGGTTGTTGTAGGGTTGGGGATTGCAAGAACGTGGTTGGAATGGGTATGTGCTCAACACCGCACTGGTCCCGTCTGCGCCGTGTTTCGGCGGACACATAAGGCGGACCATCATCAGCGTGGAACCTGAGTGTCTGCAGACAGGACTGCGGTGTAAGTCTGGTTTGTCAGGCGGCTGTTCGTAGCTCGTCACAGCCAGGACCACCCGTGCTAGGCGAATCCGTCACGGGTAGGGTTGGAGAGGGGCAAGGCGGCTAGGTATGTATCCAACTGATCCAGAATGGCACCACACGCCAAGGAATCCCCGCGCTTTGTACCTCGCGTGGCCGACGAGTGGCAAGCGCGGAGAAAGAAATGCGTAGTTTTGCTTTATTCTTTTACTTGTTAGTTGTCGACAACTTGTTTTTGTGTTGAGGTGTCATTCCGATGTAAATCTAAAGCCGCCCACGTCAAATTTTGTTAAGCATCGAGTTCTTTTAAGTACATGAACCACACGGATTAACATGCACTTGTTAAGCAGCGGCTGCCAAAACTTGCCGTGACACCTGTGATCACTTGATGAAAAACGCAGCACCCCGAAGGTCAACACTGCGGTGCTGTGCCAAAGCGCTTGGCGAGACCCGTGGTTGAGAGGATGTAGCCATGAGCTCCCGGTTTCTGCGGGACAAGGGTGTCGGACTCACTCTACGGTCGGGATGTGGTGGAAGACGAAAAGGGGGAAGGACTAGATGGGAACAAAGAGGCCAGTTTGGGATCAAGACGCGCACGCACCTAAAAAAAAAGGGGGGGGGTGGAAATCAGGGCCGGGGCGTATTTTGCTGCACCATGTACTTAACACACGTATCGTCCTCGCGGATAACATGTGTTGTCTTATGACAAGTATTTTAAAGGGGACAACGACAAGTATTCGATGACAGGCACGTGGTAGCGCAGGCTTTTCCGAAAGGGTCTCGACTCTTGCCTAACAACATCCACGCGCGGGAAAAACACGGACCCGACTGTGTGTTGTCTCGAACTGGCTCCGGAAGAGGGCGATTCGTTCAGACCGGAATAACTCGAGTGCTGGACGACGTCCGTTCTCGAGTGAATGAGGCTTCTCTACTGCAGAGTACGACATTTCTCAATTCGAGGGGTGCACTCACACACAAGGAAACGCAAGCCTGTCTGTAGCTGAACTTCAGAGTTTTGTAAGCTGGTGGACAAGCCCCAAGACTTGTCAAGGACCTTGTTTTGCACGAGAAACGTACAAAGCTGCTAAAAGCTCACCTGTGTCAGTAGTCGGCCCGTATATGGACACGGCCTCTCGTTGTCTCGTGCACTGAGAGCGCCAACGGCACGAAGGAGACGCATCGTTTGCATGGAGTTTGACATGATGCAACGCCATCGGCAAAGAAATCTTGAAATCCCTTTCAAGTTGTCGGACGTTTCGTGACTGACAGAAAACAAGTCTACACAAACAAACCGAAGGGAAGAGTGATCGGCACACACTCAAGGGTTGGAAGGAGGTGCAAGAAAGATTTGAGAGAGGGACGAGCCGAGGTACGAACCTGGTGCTGTGGATTTGTGTTTGCCATCAATTGTCCCACGCTGGAAGAATCCCGCGTTTTGCCGTCTATCCTTTTTCGAGCTGCAGGTGGGGTTCAGCTTCGCTGCCTCCGCAACGCTGCCGTATTGTGATTTGCGTACCTGCTGCCACTTCTGGGCTCCGTCTCTTTTTTAGACTGTCTCTGTTTGTAGAGTGCAAGTTTTTGGAGTTAACGTTCGCTTGAAACTCCGGGGGTTTAGGGTCTCCGTGTGACCGTTCATGAATGGGTTCTCTTAGAGCAAGAAAGGGCTATATGGTTACGGGTTGTATATTTGGTGCACGCTTTCCTTATGGGTTATGGCTAGCCATGTGCGGGACTGTTTGTGACCGACACCAAGTACATTCCTTCGTGGAGTGTAGTCTTGGGCCCCCCACGTTCTACAAGTTGAGCATTGAGTTCTTTAAGGTGCAAGTGCCATCAAGGCAGGCGAGCACAGTTGAGCAGGGGTTGCCTTGTAGCCCGTACCGGTCTGTTGTCCGCGTTTTTATGTATTTTCTCGTGGAGTAGTGCTTGGGTTTCATGACACTTGCGGCACTTCACGTGCGGGTTGTTTCCGCCCTTTTTGGTGAGAACAACTCTTCGAAGTGAACTCACACTCTAAAAAAGCTTCCCTTGAGAAGATGTACAGAGCAAAGTGGTGAGACTGGGCAAGTTACACATCGTTAGTGCGTAAGAGGAAACTCGGCCTGCATTCCGTCACTTTCGTTCATGCATCGGAAAGCCATCCCCCGGAGCTGGTATGCTACGGTGAGGGTCGAACAGGCATCGCCTGCACAGAAACGTGGCGGGGCGTCATTTGTTTGTGCGTGCCGGTTGATCGTTTTCCCACTTGTATTTAGGAACGTCTGATCAACCACCTAACGAACACGCTATGCCTACGTCCTTTTAGCCTGCGCAATACATTGAAGGGCAACCCGCAAGATTGTTGGCACTAAAAAAACCTGGACTGACAGGATGCCTCAAGGGGGAAAGCGTGATACACAATAACGACAAGCAGGGAAGGCACCGAAGCGAACCCAAAGCCCGCGCTGCGGGTAGAGACCAATTCACACCTGTGAACATTCAGTGCTACACTTTTGAGCACATTTTTCACGTCTCGAAAAAGAAAAAACAAGAAGAACGGCGGAGGGGATTAAGTGTAGAACCTTTTGATTGCTTTCGGTATATCTCGCAAGTGGTTTTTTACTTTTAAACGCGAGTGGATTTTGAGGTTATGACGACCGGTGTGGGTTCTCCTCGAGGCTGTCGGGGGATACACGTAGGGTTGGCAGTATTATTGAGCTGGCCGTTTATAATACAAATAATACAAATAATACAATAATACACAACAATACACCAGTACAATAATACACGGTGGACACGAAATACAAATAATACATGATACAACCAACCCTAGATACACGGGGGTAATCGGGGCTGAGCTCTCGACGGCAGGAAAAAAAGATCTGCATTCCAGCTATTTCACAGCAGGCGCTTTGTTGGGAAAACTGCGAAAAAAATCGCGACGAGTGGATGACCCTTTCCACAGTCCCTGGGCTCTTACCTGATAAGACCTTCAGGAAGCAAGTTCGTCAGGCAAAGTACTAGAAAGTCATCAGGCCTCCTGCGCAAATGATTGAACCTGGGTATGACACCCGCTACAACCAAAACGCGTGTAAATCCGGTTAAAAAAAGCGGGGATGCGACACCCGCATTTTTAGAGTTAAAGTTCGCTTGAAATTCCGGGGTTTTAGGGTCTCCGTGTATTTTTAACTCCAGCTTTAACGTCAGCTTCTGATGCTGGACTCCACTGTGTAATCTCGCCGGAGTGTGCATCGCCGCGCTGTATCCTAGCCGCATGCGCACGCAAAAATACTCGAGGGACTGCCTTGTGCTCATTTCGAAGGAGGCTAGAGGGGGAGAAATGTGAAAACAATACAACTACAAAGTGGGTCTTTTGTGTTGAACGCTTACGCCCGCCACTAAACCCAGATATACCTGTGTTTCGTGTGGGCTACAGCACACATTTACCTCCTTTGATCTATCGCAAATGGCAGTCTCCTCAAGCATTTCCTACAAAGCAGGTGCTTATACAAAAGAAAAAGTGGGCGCTTGTTGCATCCGCATTTCCCTTTACTTTTGTGGCATGTTACTACGTTGATCGAACTCCTCTGTGTTTCCGCCACGTTTCTCATTCGGGCTTAGGCCCTACATATTGAGCCTTCAGAACACTATACAATTGTCCGGAAGCGCTAAAACTCGGATTCTTCTACCCAGCCGCGTCACACGCCTCTTTTCTCTTCAAGGACGGGGACTTTTTTACACTCTCCGTCGGGATAGCTTGCAAAGGGCTGCTCTTAGAAGCTACTCGCCTCCCTTCCTTTTTCCTCGCTTTACGATTGGTCTTTCAGCTGCACTGGTCCCTCTTCGGGATGCCATGGCTTTGTTGCGAGTCGCCGTTTTTTTCTGACTGAGTTTTTTGTTATCGCAAGGCCTCGGGAAAGTTTTGACGAACTCCTACTGCTCGCTGAAAATACTCGAGGGACTGCCTTGTGCTCATTTCGAAGGAGGCTGGAGGGGAGAAAGCAATACAACTACAAAGTGGGTCTTTTATGTTGAACGCTTACGCCCGCCACTAAACCCAGATTTACCTGTGTTTCGTTGTGGGCTACAGCACGTTTACCTCCTTTGATCTTGGAACATTGTTGCGATAGTGGGGAGTCATCGGCATGCCGATGAGTACCACACCTCCTTTGATCTTTCGCAACTGGCAGTCTCCTCAAGCAGTTCCTACAAAGCAGGTGCTTATACAAAAAAAAACTGACGGCCACAAGTCACGCGACAAGTGGTTCAGGTGACTCGCGGTTCGGGACAACTTCAGACGTCGTCCAAGGGCGGATGGGCGGGTATTCTACACGCTAGCACGCTTCACTTGTAAAGTCTAAGCGTCGGTCACAAGTCACGTGACGAGTGCTGCAAGTGACTCAAGTGATTCAATTGGGACACACGAATCACGCGTCGTTCACGCTCTTATGCGAGCATGTAGAGCATGGAGTGGGTGGGGGGAAAACTCCTGCTGGAATGCTTTGGCAAGTCACTCAGGCCTCTTTACAACCGGATAACGGGGCGCTGGGCAGCTACAGAGCATGTTCACAGGGCATGGCCGCAGCGAGCGCAGGTTCTGGCAAACGCAGTAGCTCCGTGGCGACAGTTGCGGCATCGTCTGCGGTGTTTTTTCTCGTGAGTAAACTTAAATTTAAAG
>JAPJBO010001918.1:0-25523 GCA_030068145.1 Diplonema papillatum
ATCAATCTGTTGCCCCCTTTGCTCCTGCCGAATGGACCCGACAGCGTGCCAGAGTCTATTCTGTACTGCCCTGTCGAGGTCTTTTCCCTTCTGAAACTCATGGCCAAGGGGAAACGCCTCTTGTGCCCGTTTCCCGTCCATGCCTCGTTTAGGGATGCCCTCCGCGGGACTGCGGGGAAGCGGGGCATCCTGCAGCCGTTCAACGACGCCGACTGCTCGGGACGGACGAGGGCGCGTTTTCTAACCCACAGTGCCCGGATAGATGGTTGTTGCATCCCTTCTGAAAGCGGGTATGGACCCCATGCAGGTTCAAAAGATGGGTGATTGGGCATCAGGAGACATGGTGACCCACTACGACGAGAAAGTCCTAAGGGACCCAGGGTGTGTTGAGGCGTAAAAAGCTTACACCGAGCCACTCGAAGTTCTCGTACAGAAAGTGAAGAACAAGAAGGCAACCCGTGTCCCCGACGTCGACTGCGAGACATGCCACCGAAGAACGGAGGGCTCCACAAAAGAGCTCTACGTTTTCCCAAGTGTGATGGATGTGGCTCTTAAGCAAGATCCCATATATTTACTACGTTTTACAAGGTTGCCGACCAAATTTACTAATTCTTACAAACGTCGCAATCATAGCAAGATGAATGAAAAAAGACCCCGCCTCGTTTACCCATGCCGTTCATTTGAAGGAATCCATCCGTGAGACTTACGCCGTCCAAGTGCCCGTGCCTTGCAACCCTTGAGTGCAAGTATAATATTATACTTCCTCCCGTTACGATACCGCTCCTGGGGGGCAGGGAAAAAAAGCGAAGGATGAAAAGCAATGGTGAGGTCCGTCCCCTTCGATGTGGTTGTTGCAAACGAATATGCTCCGAGGTAATCAACAAACCACGAAAGGGCTCCAAGCGCGGCACGTCAAGTGACCCACCGCCAGCAGCAAAGAAACGAAAGTGCGCCAGATGTGGTGATTCGGGTCACAACGTTTTGACATGCAAGAAGCAGGATGATACATAGCAGATCGGTGAATGTCGTTTTCCCTTGTTCCCTTATCAAACAAAGATGGAACCCAAAAAACACCGAATTCCAATGTGGAGAGCGGCTCACAACGTGTACTTTCCGGACAAGAAGATGCCACATGTCAACATATGACACGGAAGATTTGTGTTTGCCCAAGATCATCCATTCTCTGTCGCCAGCGTCTCGACCCTGAGACGTGAATCTGAAAGTAACACCTCCCGCTTCAGGCTGCCCGTGATGCAGTCTGCATCTGATTGCTACCACCCACACATTGTGTTCGTGTCGTTGTACATTTTAGCCGCTCACCCAATGACACAGATGGTTCGACGGCTCTGCATATTGCCAGCCGGAACGGTCACTCAGAAGTTGTCAAGGAATTGATCGCAGCTGGTGCCAAGGTCGACGTGCAGGACAATGGTATGTTTTACGATGCGAAGAATGTTTTTTTGTTCATGTGGGTGCTATGAGGCCCCCACGTGCGAGGCAGATGACATCACAGAAGAGGCATAGGTATTGCAGAAGGGGGTACAGCTACTGGACGTCCGGCTCAGCAAACTCGAAGGCTTGAATGTAGCCGGTGCTTCTCACTGGCCCCGACGCACGCCAGCGTCCTCCTCCAAACCCTCGCTACCTCTATTTATGTCTCTCTTTCTCTTTTCTTCCCGCCCTCCCTGCCCCAGAAAAGATGATTGGGTGGGTCGCGTTTCTGCGGACCTTGTTCAATGAGGAAGAGTGGAGGGACGTGAGTAGAAGCCTCCGAGGCCTCCCGGACGATACGACCCTTCTGACACTGGAGAGGCTTCCGATGTGGGCACTTCCGGTGCGTGTGCCCAGTCCTGAGCTGTACCGCAGAGTACAGGACTTGGTGAGAGCGCGTGATCAGAGCTCTCCTGCGCTGGTCAGTCCCGTAACACCGGTTGAGAAGAGGTCAACGTCTCAGCGGCGGGCGCTAAAGCGTGCCCTCGAGGACGTCCCCCTGATGCAGCCCGCCCTCGCATGAGGAGCCTGTACACGACTGCAGGCACAAGGAGGGTCAACAACTCGAACACGGCCACGTACAGGGAGTGGCGTGCGAGCGAGGGCGTGCATCCATACCCGACGACGGTCCGGAGGCTTGAGAACTTCGGCGGATACCTGTAGGCATGAAAGATGAGGCGTACAAGGCGCCCCACAACATCATCAACGCCATCTTAGCCGAGGACACGGCGGATGGTTGGGTTCTCGAGAATCCTGCTGACGACATCCGCAGGATGATCAGAGCGTTGAAGAGAGCGGCGCCTGACCCTGAGAGCGACGAGCCCCGAGGCGCCGCACAGTCCCGTCAGATCTTCGGCTTCGTGCGGACCGTTGGCGGGTACGGCGCGGATGTGCAGCTGCTGGGTGAGCACTTCACTCTCCATGCAGTCGATCCTGACGGAGGATGTCCGCGTCGGCGAGGGCGGCGTGAGGGTTGGATCGACTATGTTCAAGGCAACAGGGACGTGCAGTAGATACCTCACCTTTGAAAGCATCAATCTGTTGCCCCCTTTGCTCCTGCCGAATGGACCCGACAGCGTGCCAGAGTCTATTCTGTACTGCCCTGTCGAGGTCTTTTCCCTTCTGAAACTCATGGCCAAGGGGAAACGCCTCTTGTGCCGGTTTCCCGTCCATGCCTCGTTTAGGGATGCCCTCCGCGGGACTGCGGGGAAGCGGGGCATCCTGCAGCCGTTCAACGACGCCGACTGCTCGGGACGGACGAGGGCGCGTTTTCTAACCCACAGTGCCCGGATAGATGGTTGTTGCATCCCTTCTGAAAGCGGGTATGGACCCCATGCAGGTTCAAAAGATGGGTGATTGGGCATCAGGAGACATGGTGACCCACTACGACGAGAAAGTCCTAAGGGACCCAGGGTGTGTTGAGGCGTAAAAAGCTTACACCGAGCCACTCGAAGTTCTCGTACAGAAAGTGAAGAACAAGAAGGCAACCCGTGTCCCCGACGTCGACTGCGAGACATGCCACCGAAGAACGGAGGGCTCCACAAAAGAGCTCTACGTTTTCCCAAGTGTGATGGATGTGGCTCTTAAGCAAGATCCCATATATTTACTACGTTTTACAAGGTTGCCGACCAAATTTACTAATTCTTACAAACGTCGCAATCATAGCAAGATGAATGAAAAAAGACCCCGCCTCGTTTACCCATGCCGTTCATTTGAAGGAATCCATCCGTGAGACTTACGCCGTCCAAGTGCCCGTGCCTTGCAACCCTTGAGTGCAAGTATAATATTATACTTCCTCCCGTTACGATACCGCTCCTGGGGGGCAGGGAAAAAAAGCGAAGGATGAAAAGCAATGGTGAGGTCCGTCCCCTTCGATGTGGTTGTTGCAAACGAATATGCTCCGAGGTAATCAACAAACCACGAAAGGGCTCCAAGCGCGGCACGTCAAGTGACCCACCGCCAGCAGCAAAGAAACGAAAGTGCGCCAGATGTGGTGATTCGGGTCACAACGTTTTGACATGCAAGAAGCAGGATGATACATAGCAGATCGGTGAATGTCGTTTTCCCTTGTTCCCTTATCAAACAAAGATGGAACCCAAAAAACACCGAATTCCAATGTGGAGAGCGGCTCACAACGTGTACTTTCCGGACAAGAAGATGCCACATGTCAACATATGACACGGAAGATTTGTGTTTGCCCAAGATCATCCATTCTCTGTCGCCAGCGTCTCGACCCTGAGACGTGAATCTGAAAGTAACACCTCCCGCTTCAGGCTGCCCGTGATGCAGTCTGCATCTGATTGCTACCACCCACACATTGTGTTCGTGTCGTTGTACATTTTAGCCGCTCACCCAATGACACAGATGGTTCGACGGCTCTGCATATTGCCAGCGAGAACGGTCACTCAGAAGTTGTCAAGGAATTGATCGCAGCTGGTGCCAAGGTCGACGTGCAGAACAATGGTATGTTTTACGATGCGAAGAATGTTTTTTTGTTCATGTGGGTGCTATGAGGCCCCCACGTGCGAGGCAGATGACATCACAGAAGAGGCATAGGTATTGCAGAAGGGGGTACAGCTACTGGACGTCCGGCTCAGCAAACTCGAAGGCTTGAATGTAGCCGGTGCTTCTCACTGGCCCCGACGCACGCCAGCGTCCTCCTCCAAACCCTCGCTACCTCTATTTATGTCTCTCTTTCTCTTTTCTTCCCGCCCTCCCTGCCCCAGAAAAGATGATTGGGTGGGTCGCGTTTCTGCGGACCTTGTTCAATGAGGAAGAGTGGAGGGACGTGAGTAGAAGCCTCCGAGGCCTCCCGGACGATACGACCCTTCTGACACTGGAGAGGCTTCCGATGTGGGCACTTCCGGTGCGTGTGCCCAGTCCTGAGCTGTACCGCAGAGTACAGGACTTGGTGAGAGCGCGTGATCAGAGCTCTCCTGCGCTGGTCAGTCCCGTAACACCGGTTGAGAAGAGGTCAACGTCTCAGCGGCGGGCGCTAAAGCGTGCCCTCGAGGACGTCCCCCTGATGCAGCCCGCCCTCGCATGAGGAGCCTGTACACGACTGCAGGCACAAGGAGGGTCAACAACTCGAACACGGCCACGTACAGGGAGTGGCGTGCGAGCGAGGGCGTGCATCCATACCCGACGACGGTCCGGAGGCTTGAGAACTTCGGCGGATACCTGTAGGCATGAAAGATGAGGCGTACAAGGCGCCCCACAACATCATCAACGCCATCTTAGCCGAGGACACGGCGGATGGTTGGGTTCTCGAGAATCCTGCTGACGACATCCGCAGGATGATCAGAGCGTTGAAGAGAGCG
Organism: Diplonema papillatum; assembly: GCA_030068145.1. Classification (NCBI taxonomy): domain Eukaryota; phylum Euglenozoa; class Diplonemea; order Diplonemida; family Diplonemidae; genus Diplonema; species Diplonema papillatum. Next base: position 4,812 of record JAPJBO010001918.1, read on the forward strand.
GCGCCTGACCCTGAGAGCGACGAGCCCCGAGGCGCCGCACAGTCCCGTCAGATCTTCGGCTTCGTGCGGACCGTTGGCGGGTACGGCGCGGATGTGCAGCTGCTGGGTGAGCACTTCACTCTCCATGCAGTCGATCCTGACGGAGGATGTCCGCGTCGGCGAGGGCGGCGTGAGGGTTGGATCGACTATGTTCAAGGCAACAGGGACGTGCAGTAGATACCTCACCTTTGAAAGCATCAATCTGTTGCCCCCTTTGCTCCTGCCGAATGGACCCGACAGCGTGCCAGAGTCTATTCTGTACTGCCCTGTCGAGGTCTTTTCCCTTCTGAAACTCATGGCCAAGGGGAAACGCCTCTTGTGCCCGTTTCCCGTCCATGCCTCGTTTAGGGATGCCCTCCGCGGGACTGCGGGGAAGCGGGGCATCCTGCAGCCGTTCAACGACGCCGACTGCTCGGGACGGACGAGGGCGCGTTTTCTAACCCACAGTGCCCGGATAGATGGTTGTTGCATCCCTTCTGAAAGCGGGTATGGACCCCATGCAGGTTCAAAAGATGGGTGATTGGGCATCAGGAGACATGGTGACCCACTACGACGAGAAAGTCCTAAGGGACCCAGGGTGTGTTGAGGCGTAAAAAGCTTACACCGAGCCACTCGAAGTTCTCGTACAGAAAGTGAAGAACAAGAAGGCAACCCGTGTCCCCGACGTCGACTGCGAGACATGCCACCGAAGAACGGAGGGCTCCACAAAAGAGCTCTACGTTTTCCCAAGTGTGATGGATGTGGCTCTTAAGCAAGATCCCATATATTTACTACGTTTTACAAGGTTGCCGACCAAATTTACTAATTCTTACAAACGTCGCAATCATAGCAAGATGAATGAAAAAAGACCCCGCCTCGTTTACCCATGCCGTTCATTTGAAGGAATCCATCCGTGAGACTTACGCCGTCCAAGTGCCCGTGCCTTGCAACCCTTGAGTGCAAGTATAATATTATACTTCCTCCCGTTACGATACCGCTCCTGGGGGGCAGGGAAAAAAAGCGAAGGATGAAAAGCAATGGTGAGGTCCGTCCCCTTCGATGTGGTTGTTGCAAACGAATATGCTCCGAGGTAATCAACAAACCACGAAAGGGCTCCAAGCGCGGCACGTCAAGTGACCCACCGCCAGCAGCAAAGAAACGAAAGTGCGCCAGATGTGGTGATTCGGGTCACAACGTTTTGACATGCAAGAAGCAGGATGATACATAGCAGATCGGTGAATGTCGTTTTCCCTTGTTCCCTTATCAAACAAAGATGGAACCCAAAAAACACCGAATTCCAATGTGGAGAGCGGCTCACAACGTGTACTTTCCGGACAAGAAGATGCCACATGTCAACATATGACACGGAAGATTTGTGTTTGCCCAAGATCATCCATTCTCTGTCGCCAGCGTCTCGACCCTGAGACGTGAATCTGAAAGTAACACCTCCCGCTTCAGGCTGCCCGTGATGCAGTCTGCATCTGATTGCTACCACCCACACATTGTGTTCGTGTCGTTGTACATTTTAGCCGCTCACCCAATGACACAGATGGTTGGACGGCTCTGCATATTGCCAGCGAGAACGGTCACTCAGAAGTTGTCAAGGAATTGATCGCAGCTGGTGCCAAGGTCGACGTGCAGAACAATGGTATGTTTTACGATGCGAAGAATGTTTTTTTGTTCATGTGGGTGCTATGAGGCCCCCACGTGTGAGGCAGATGACATCACAGAAGAGGCATAGGTATTGCAGAAGGGGGTACAGCTACTGGACGTCCGGCTCAGCAAACTCGAAGGCTTGAATGTAGCCGGTGCTTCTCACTGGCCCCGACGCACGCCAGCGTCCTCCTCCAAACCCTCGCTACCTCTATTTATGTCTCTCTTTCTCTTTTCTTCCCGCCCTCCCTGCCCCAGAAAAGATGATTGGGTGGGTCGCGTTTCTGCGGACCTTGTTCAATGAGGAAGAGTGGAGGGACGTGAGTAGAAGCCTCCGAGGCCTCCCGGACGATACGACCCTTCTGACACTGGAGAGGCTTCCGATGTGGGCACTTCCGGTGCGTGTGCCCAGTCCTGAGCTGTACCGCAGAGTACAGGACTTGGTGAGAGCGCGTGATCAGAGCTCTCCTGCGCTGGTCAGTCCCGTAACACGGGTTGAGAAGAGGTCAACGTCTCAGCGGCGGGCGCTAAAGCGTGCCCTCGAGGACGTCCCCCTGATGCAGCCCGCCCTCGCATGAGGAGCCTGTACACGACTGCAGGCACAAGGAGGGTCAACAACTCGAACACGGCCACGTACAGGGAGTGGCGTGCGAGCGAGGGCGTGCATCCATACCCGACGACGGTCCGGAGGCTTGAGAACTTCGGCGGATACCTGTAGGCATGAAAGATGAGGCGTACAAGGCGCCCCACAACATCATCAACGCCATCTTAGCCGAGGACACGGCGGATGGTTGGGTTCTCGAGAATCCTGCTGACGACATCCGCAGGATGATCAGAGCGTTGAAGAGAGCGGCGCCTGACCCTGAGAGCGACGAGCCCCGAGGCGCCGCACAGTCCCGTCAGATCTTCGGCTTCGTGCGGACCGTTGGCGGGTACGGCGCGGATGTGCAGCTGCTGGGTGAGCACTTCACTCTCCATGCAGTCGATCCTGACGGAGGATGTCCGCGTCGGCGAGGGCGGCGTGAGGGTTGGATCGACTATGTTCAAGGCAACAGGGACGTGCAGTAGATACCTCACCTTTGAAAGCATCAATCTGTTGCCCCCTTTGCTCCTGCCGAATGGACCCGACAGCGTGCCAGAGTCTATTCTGTACTGCCCTGTCGAGGTCTTTTCCCTTCTGAAACTCATGGCCAAGGGGAAACGCCTCTTGTGCCGGTTTCCCGTCCATGCCTCGTTTAGGGATGCCCTCCGCGGGACTGCGGGGAAGCGGGGCATCCTGCAGCCGTTCAACGACGCCGACTGCTCGGGACGGACGAGGGCGCGTTTTCTAACCCACAGTGCCCGGATAGATGGTTGTTGCATCCCTTCTGAAAGCGGGTATGGACCCCATGCAGGTTCAAAAGATGGGTGATTGGGCATCAGGAGACATGGTGACCCACTACGACGAGAAAGTCCTAAGGGACCCAGGGTGTGTTGAGGCGTAAAAAGCTTACACCGAGCCACTCGAAGTTCTCGTACAGAAAGTGAAGAACAAGAAGGCAACCCGTGTCCCCGACGTCGACTGCGAGACATGCCACCGAAGAACGGAGGGCTCCACAAAAGAGCTCTACGTTTTCCCAAGTGTGATGGATGTGGCTCTTAAGCAAGATCCCATATATTTACTACGTTTTACAAGGTTGCCGACCAAATTTACTAATTCTTACAAACGTCGCAATCATAGCAAGATGAATGAAAAAAGACCCCGCCTCGTTTACCCATGCCGTTCATTTGAAGGAATCCATCCGTGAGACTTACGCCGTCCAAGTGCCCGTGCCTTGCAACCCTTGAGTGCAAGTATAATATTATACTTCCTCCCGTTACGATACCGCTCCTGGGGGGCAGGGAAAAAAAGCGAAGGATGAAAAGCAATGGTGAGGTCCGTCCCCTTCGATGTGGTTGTTGCAAACGAATATGCTCCGAGGTAATCAACAAACCACGAAAGGGCTCCAAGCGCGGCACGTCAAGTGACCCACCGCCAGCAGCAAAGAAACGAAAGTGCGCCAGATGTGGTGATTCGGGTCACAACGTTTTGACATGCAAGAAGCAGGATGATACATAGCAGATCGGTGAATGTCGTTTTCCCTTGTTCCCTTATCAAACAAAGATGGAACCCAAAAAACACCGAATTCCAATGTGGAGAGCGGCTCACAACGTGTACTTTCCGGACAAGAAGATGCCACATGTCAACATATGACACGGAAGATTTGTGTTTGCCCAAGATCATCCATTCTCTGTCGCCAGCGTCTCGACCCTGAGACGTGAATCTGAAAGTAACACCTCCCGCTTCAGGCTGCCCGTGATGCAGTCTGCATCTGATTGCTACCACCCACACATTGTGTTCGTGTCGTTGTACATTTTAGCCGCTCACCCAATGACACAGATGGTTCGACGGCTCTGCTATTGCCAGCGAGAACGGTCACTCAGAAGTTGTCAAGGAATTGATCGCAGCTGGTGCCAAGGTCGACGTGCAGGACAATGGTATGTTTTACGATGCGAAGAATGTTTTTTTGTTCATGTGGGTGCTATGAGGCCCCCACGTGTGAGGCAGATGACATCACAGAAGAGGCATAGGTATTGCAGAAGGGGGTACAGCTACTGGACGTCCGGCTCAGCAAACTCGAAGGCTTGAATGTAGCCGGTGCTTCTCACTGGCCCCGACGCACGCCAGCGTCCTCCTCCAAACCCTCGCTACCTCTATTTATGTCTCTCTTTCTCTTTTCTTCCCGCCCTCCCTGCCCCAGAAAAGATGATTGGGTGGGTCGCGTTTCTGCGGACCTTGTTCAATGAGGAAGAGTGGAGGGACGTGAGTAGAAGCCTCCGAGGCCTCCCGGACGATACGACCCTTCTGACACTGGAGAGGCTTCCGATGTGGGCACTTCCGGTGCGTGTGCCCAGTCCTGAGCTGTACCGCAGAGTACAGGACTTGGTGAGAGCGCGTGATCAGAGCTCTCCTGCGCTGGTCAGTCCCGTAACACCGGTTGAGAAGAGGTCAACGTCTCAGCGGCGGGCGCTAAAGCGTGCCCTCGAGGACGTCCCCCTGATGCAGCCCGCCCTCGCATGAGGAGCCTGTACACGACTGCAGGCACAAGGAGGGTCAACAACTCGAACACGGCCACGTACAGGGAGTGGCGTGCGAGCGAGGGCGTGCATCCATACCCGACGACGGTCCGGAGGCTTGAGAACTTCGGCGGATACCTGTAGGCATGAAAGATGAGGCGTACAAGGCGCCCCACAACATCATCAACGCCATCTTAGCCGAGGACACGGCGGATGGTTGGGTTCTCGAGAATCCTGCTGACGACATCCGCAGGATGATCAGAGCGTTGAAGAGAGCGGCGCCTGACCCTGAGAGCGACGAGCCCCGAGGCGCCGCACAGTCCCGTCAGATCTTCGGCTTCGTGCGGACCGTTGGCGGGTACGGCGCGGATGTGCAGCTGCTGGGTGAGCACTTCACTCTCCATGCAGTCGATCCTGACGGAGGATGTCCGCGTCGGCGAGGGCGGCGTGAGGGTTGGATCGACTATGTTCAAGGCAACAGGGACGTGCAGTAGATACCTCACCTTTGAAAGCATCAATCTGTTGCCCCCTTTGCTCCTGCCGAATGGACCCGACAGCGTGCCAGAGTCTATTCTGTACTGCCCTGTCGAGGTCTTTTCCCTTCTGAAACTCATGGCCAAGGGGAAACGCCTCTTGTGCCGGTTTCCCGTCCATGCCTCGTTTAGGGATGCCCTCCGCGGGACTGCGGGGAAGCGGGGCATCCTGCAGCCGTTCAACGACGCCGACTGCTCGGGACGGACGAGGGCGCGTTTTCTAACCCACAGTGCCCGGATAGATGGTTGTTGCATCCCTTCTGAAAGCGGGTATGGACCCCATGCAGGTTCAAAAGATGGGTGATTGGGCATCAGGAGACATGGTGACCCACTACGACGAGAAAGTCCTAAGGGACCCAGGGTGTGTTGAGGCGTAAAAAGCTTACACCGAGCCACTCGAAGTTCTCGTACAGAAAGTGAAGAACAAGAAGGCAACCCGTGTCCCCGACGTCGACTGCGAGACATGCCACCGAAGAACGGAGGGCTCCACAAAAGAGCTCTACGTTTTCCCAAGTGTGATGGATGTGGCTCTTAAGCAAGATCCCATATATTTACTACGTTTTACAAGGTTGCCGACCAAATTTACTAATTCTTACAAACGTCGCAATCATAGCAAGATGAATGAAAAAAGACCCCGCCTCGTTTACCCATGCCGTTCATTTGAAGGAATCCATCCGTGAGACTTACGCCGTCCAAGTGCCCGTGCCTTGCAACCCTTGAGTGCAAGTATAATATTATACTTCCTCCCGTTACGATACCGCTCCTGGGGGGCAGGGAAAAAAAGCGAAGGATGAAAAGCAATGGTGAGGTCCGTCCCCTTCGATGTGGTTGTTGCAAACGAATATGCTCCGAGGTAATCAACAAACCACGAAAGGGCTCCAAGCGCGGCACGTCAAGTGACCCACCGCCAGCAGCAAAGAAACGAAAGTGCGCCAGATGTGGTGATTCGGGTCACAACGTTTTGACATGCAAGAAGCAGGATGATACATAGCAGATCGGTGAATGTCGTTTTCCCTTGTTCCCTTATCAAACAAAGATGGAACCCAAAAAACACCGAATTCCAATGTGGAGAGCGGCTCACAACGTGTACTTTCCGGACAAGAAGATGCCACATGTCAACATATGACACGGAAGATTTGTGTTTGCCCAAGATCATCCATTCTCTGTCGCCAGCGTCTCGACCCTGAGACGTGAATCTGAAAGTAACACCTCCCGCTTCAGGCTGCCCGTGATGCAGTCTGCATCTGATTGCTACCACCCACACATTGTGTTCGTGTCGTTGTACATTTTAGCCGCTCACCCAATGACACAGATGGTGACACGGCTCTGCATATTGCCAGAGAGAATGGTCGCTTGAAGGTTGTCAAGGAATTGATCGCAGCTGGTGCCAACGTCGCTCCCCCCAGTCGGGCCTAAATCCGACGGGTTTGACCTCAGCACCATGAAGGGGCAAGGGCGGGTCCTGCTGGACACGACACCATGTGTTGCGGGGCAGCTGGGTCAGTCCGCCTGGGCGCAGCTAGCTGAGCGCCATCCTTTGACGGGGTGCAGGACGGCCCTCACGACCATTGTGGCCGGCGTGTCCTACGCAACGCGCTAGGGGCGCGGCGCCGGCAAAGGAGACCGCCGGGGCGACTCCGGCGACAGCGGTGACGTTCGGCCGCGTCCCCCGCCGCGTCCTCCTCTGCTGAAGGGTCCTCCGGACCCTCCTCGGTCGACGAAGGCGATCGGATCGCATCAGCTGGTGCCTTCGACGCCTAGACGATCCACACGTTTCTCGGATTTACGGCTGGCATTGCGACGGCACGCAGACATTTCTTCTCCTTGAACTGCTTGCAGAGAGCCTCGAGCAACGGCTTAAACGGGCGAAGAAGGGTGCATCAACAACAGCATCACGCAGACCATTCCTGTCCTGGGCCGAGTATTATTCGATTTGTCTTGGTTTGCTTCGTGGAGTTGGTGCTCTACATAAACATCGCTGTTTGCACCGTGACATCAAGCCACAGAACATCATGCTTCCATCCGAAGGGGTTGCAAAGCTAGTCGACCTTGGAATCTCAAAGGAGAAGGCCGCCATGACGGCCACGGGTACCCAAGCGGGTACTTTTCCCTACATGGCGCCTGAGGTTCAGAACAACCATCGATACTCGTTTCCTGCTGACATGTACAGCGTGGGCTGCACAGCATGGCAGCTCATCAATGGGCGCACACCGTGGGAATGGGTTACGCTGCTTGGTTTCTTGGCCCAGCATCAAGCCGGTCTTCCAATGGACAGCATACAGGCAACACCCACGATAGCGCCCGGGCTGGTGGAGCTCATAGCAAGCCTGCTGAAGTACAACCCAGGAGACCGGTGCACGAACGCTGATGCAATAACTAAATGTCAGCAACTGAGAGAGCAGCATGTGTAGAGACGCAAGAACTACGTCGCAGATGCGTACAGCAGCGAACGTTAACAGCGAGAACTGGATTCGCCCCCGAAAAGGGATGAAAGAGTTGCGACGAAGCCCGTTTCCGGTATGTCTTCTTTGTCACAGCGCGGATGCTGACAGGGAAGTGGAGATGGTGCAAGCTGTCGACAGGCGAATAGAAGAAGATTGGGCAATTGCGAAGGAAAGAATCATGATCACTCACCTTCCAACCTCCTTTTTGACCACCTTGTGTCTGCGGTGTCTACTTTTCACGTTGCCACTCAAAACAGAATCAGGACTATCTAGTGGTATTCTGTAGCCCCTGAGCAGACGAGCGCCCCACGACCGAACGCAGCGACCCCGTCATCGATCGAATGTAGATGACAGAACGGCCACAAGCAAGAAAAGGGCCTTCTTCAAGAGCACTCAATCCAGCTTTACACCGCAGTGCGAGGTTTCCCAACACGGGCAGGCTAGGGTCACGTAGAATCTAAGGAAGAGTCAAAACAATCTAATCAACAACCGACAGACGGTTTTATTGCTCTCGTTCAAGCACCAGATACTTCTTTCTTTCACAACAAGCCCATGCACTTCTTCCCATCCCGACTCCCTCTTTGCTCCATATTACACACTGCGACTACAACTCATTGCGGAAGCACGCTCTCGTACTTATGCCCATTCTGTCTCGAATGCTGCACGGAGAGAGTGAAGTCCAGCCTCAGAAGCCGGAGTTCAAGAGGGGCCACCCGAGTCGCACCCCCCGAAAAGCGGATTGGGTACAACCAAACCGCGTGTGAATGCGCGCCCGAAAGACGGGTGTGACACCCTCTTCAAAAGCTTCAGCCTCTGAGGCTGGACTCCACCGTGTGTTCTTTTTAGACGCTGTCGGCCGTTCAACTGTCCACATGACGTCAGCCGTGCCCGCGCATTACTGCAGTAAGTGGGGGTGGTAGTAAAGCCCCCCCCGCTAGGCATGATGGTCCGCCTTCTGTGTCCGTGGCTTAAAGGACCGAAACACGGAGCAGACGGGGCCAGTGCGGTGTTGAGCACATATCCATTCCAAGCACGTTCTTGCAATCCCCCTAGCCTAGGCATACCCCCTGCAATTCCCCTAGGCTAGGCATACCCCCTGCGATCCCTTCACCCTTTTCCCTTTTCTATTTTGCACTTTCTTCGAAGAAGACTTGCTAGCATCAAACATGCGTGAGAGGCAGTGTCCTGCCTCAGCATTAAACTAAGATTTCCCCCCCGTCTCTTTTCTTGCCTTTCCCTCACCCCTCACAACCAGCACCAAGAACAACGTCCCCCCGTCTCTTTTTAGCCGCATGCAATGTGTGAGGCAACTGAACCGCCCAGGTGGGACCTTCTGATCATGATAATTTGCCAGGTTGCCACCTCCCACAAACTGCAGGGAGCAGCCAGCTGGATCTGGCCGAGGCTACGTCAGGACGGATTTGGCAGGTGAGCAGCGACACCTCCCCATATTGCGCAGCACGAGAGTACCGGGGAAAGCCTGCCACGCGTCACGTGTTCGGCGGTACTGCAGAGCCACGGGCCTACGGGTCAGGTGGCTACCGATTTCCCCTACTAAAGCATCAAGGCGTGGCGCACCTTGGGGCTTGGCGCTTGCGCTGAACACAAGCTCGTAGAGACGGTCAGCCACAGGGCAGAGCGGGACGGGGTTGGTACTGTCCTGCCTTCGACTCAAGCTTTGGCCAACTGTGGTTGACTGTCACGTTCCTGCACCCGGAGCGGCCTTTTTCTTTTTCTTCTCTTGTTGGTAGGTGTCATGGAGGGGCCTTCACGTGGTGACACTGTTGACCGCACCTTACTGGGGGGGGGTCGAATACAAGAGGTACCTGTTCTATTCGGCGTGCCGATCCTGCAATTTTTCCGAAAAAGAAATGGAAAGAAGTACCGCAAACCCGGAAGCCGCGGGAACTCCCTTCTTCTTGAAAGACGCACGTAATTTGTGGTCCCCGGGTCTATTTTTCACGGTTCTCTTCATCGGAGCTGAACGCGAGCACAAATTCGCCGAAAAAGGTCTGCTACACGGGCCAGCAAAGAAATGTCACCAACCAGTGGGTCGATTCCCGTCCTTTCCATTGAAACCCTGTGGGTTCCACGCCCGGTGCCCCGCATCTGGTAAAGACCCACGAACCACGCACATAAATCTTGGTCCCCGCGTCTATTTTTCACGGTTCTCTTCATCGGAGCTCATCGCGATCAGAAAGCCGTCGAAAAAGGTCTGTTATGCGGACCAAGAAAAATCCAGCTTTTTTCCAGATTTCCACAATGCCTCTTGTATTCAAGGTACCTCTTCTATTCAAGGTACCTCCTGTATTCGACCCCCCCCAGTAATTGAGTCGCGGTCGCCGATCCCTCAACTGCCAGCATCATGTACTTGATGCGACGCGGAACAAGTGCTGACAGCACCGCCTGGCGAATAGAGGGCCACAAAAGTGGCAAATCGACCGGTCGGGGGGTGCTTAGCAGCCAATGGCCTGATGGCTGAGTGCACCTAAGCAGGGCTGCATCCTCGTGTTGTAGCCGTGTTGTGTATAAGGCTTCGCGGGGGCCTGGTCAACCACCTCATCACCATAGGCGCAAACTTTCTCGACAGTGATTGGACAGTCGGGATGCCGGGGGTGGGTCTCCATGAAGAAGAGAAAAGTAAAGCGAGACCTGCCCCCTGCGCCTGCTGTCTCCGGCTGCTTCGGCAGACGACACATACTACTACTACTACTGTGCAGTCTATCGACACAGATTGTTGCTGCGTATCAAGTTCAAACTACATTTAATACTCTTGTTACTACATTTGTACTGGCGGGAACATCTTCGGAACAACGGTTGCACATGAACGAGAAAACAAAGCCAACGAAAAAGTGATAATGCGGGAAACCCCCCCAGAGACGTTTGTCCCTGTACACGTGAAGCGCAAGAGACCTTTGCCTTATCATTTTCATTGCCTTCGGTCAGTTGATGCTGATCGTCCGTTTATCAGTGCAAGCCCGAACTCCGGAAATGTTCTTTTCTATTTCTTCTTCTTTTTCTTACCACGTCCAGGAATGGGTTCAGGGTAGTGCGCCAACGAAAACTCTACTCTCGCGGTGTACAGTTTTGAGGTGTTTTCTTTTTTACATAAGCGCGAGCTTGGATGGAAATGCTCGACGAAGCTGCCAGACAAAGAGCCGAAGGGATCCCAAGTGCTGTAACTACCGAACCACGTGTTGAACGGACGTGAGGTCATGCGGGTCTACCCCTACACGACACGTCACAAGCACAACATGTCAAAAATCCTGAGAGAGAAAACAGCACACGGTGTTGTAAGCGAAGAACAAATCAGATTGTGTTTGTATTGTATATGCCCCTCTACCTCTATATTTCCTCCCCTCCATTCGGAGTCGAAGCAGCTACGTCGAGTATTTTTGCGATATCTCGCCTCCCCTTTCCCCGCCCCTTTTGCGCGACCCACTTGTTATGAAAAGAAGAAGGGATATCTGTTATGTTGATAACACGGGACGAACACTGTGGCCACATGGGTTTAAACTGTGTTCACACGTAATCACGTGTTTTGTCTGTGCATATGGTATGTCACACGTTGTATAACATGTGAGACATGGAGGGGGAGGGGGTGTGGGCATGAAGATACTGGAGGAACAATGATGATGATGTGCTTGTATGCGCTCTGGGTAGCCAACAGGAAGTAGGTACGGTAGCTTCTTGTCTTTGTCTTGATCAGCTGGGTTTCGACGAATGACGTAGCACAACACGCATATCATCTGCGGGATTTATAGGGGTACCAGTTCGGCCTTGCAACTAACAGACCTTGCGAACGAGATGAAAGGAAAATGTTGAATTTGGACGTATTTTGGACCGGGCTTGTTATTGGACCGGACAAGTTTTGGATTTTCTGGCCAACAATAAGCGAACTTTACTCGAATAAGCAAGTGGGATTTTTTGTCCGGTCCAAAACATTTTGCGAATACGGTATATCTTACCCCGCCTGTACATCACCATCTCAATACTTTGCCAGAACCTTTGTTGCACACACGCCCTCCTTCCCTGCCCCCTTTAGACAGTTTACCACGTGAAACCTCATAACAAGTGGGCCGCGTGGGCTAGCCAAAGTGATAACTATTGTGAAGATGTACGTAAAGGGAGGCGGTCGGGGGGGGGGGGGGGTGCTGACACTACCCTGAGAGCCCCCAACGACTTTGCAAGGGACCCCCCCCCCCCCTCTATACAGTGCAGTTGCCTTGGAGGCTGGGTGGTCGAATTCTCTAAGGTGAAATGGTCAAAATTCCCTGGCAAAAGTGGGCCCACAAAAAATTTTTTGTATAAGCACCTGCTTTGTAGGAAATGCTTGAGGAGACTGCCAGTTGCGATAGATCAAAGGAGGTAAATGTGCTGTAGCCCACACGAAACACAGGTAACCCTGGGTTTAGTGGCGGGCGTAAGCGTTCAACAAAAAAGACCCACTTTGTAGTTGTATTGTTTTCTCCCCCTCTAGCCTCCTTCGAAATGAGCACAAGGCAGTCCCTCGAGTATTTCAAAGTGTGGTTTTTGGGGTATTTGGGCCAAAAAAAAAATTTTTTTTTTCTGACCACCCACCGTGGTGACCACCTTAGAGAGTGACAGGTAGCGTCCCCCCTCCACAGTGAAAATAGCCTGTATATAGGGGGGGGGGGGGGGGGGGTCAGGTCCGATTCTGCCAACGACTCCGCAATCTGGCCGCTTAGAGCCACCCCTGGGGGGGGGGGGGGGGGGGGTCAAAAGGTCTTTTTTTGCGTCAAAATGGTGACATTTTCAGCCTGTAGACTTAACGGCAGTTTAAGGCTAAAAAAACATGCAACCCGCCTCAGAAATGCCCGGAAACGTGTTTTTGGGGGAAGTTTCATGGAAAATGGCCCAGGGGGGGGTGTATTAGTTGATGGTTTTAGGGTGGACACCGTTTGGTACCGGCTAGCAGCCTGTGTGTGTGCTTCACTGTTCATACCATGCAAAGATGAGGCTACAATCACGTGCAGGCAGCCACAAATGGAAGCAACAAAAGGGCAAACGACACCCAGGAGGAAGGTAGCTATGAACGTTGCTCGTCTGGATGGTTAACAACGTCCCAAAAGGCTCTCTGAGTCTTGCGCAAGCTGAGGTTGTTGACACCGCAGGCAGCAGCTCTTCCCCGAACTTCTGCTGGAGCGATATTCACAAAGTTCGATGTCTTTCCGAGAAAAACAATGAGATGCTCTCATCCGTAGTGGGATTTTCCAGATCCCAACGTTTTTGTTGAAGGGATGCACGCGACAGTGTCTTTTATTCAAGTTCGCCTTTCGTACACCACCCCGAAAGGGTCGCATTGCACACGCACGGAAGACAATACTGGTCACCGGGGTGTATCTCTGGTACCTAACCCCAACGCACGTTGAGCTTGAACAAAAATAGAAAACTGGACTTGAACGAAAAGGTTCGGCGGTGGATTTATAGGACTGCCACGACATAGCAGCTCAGGGCAGGGTATCTGCAGCTTGCGGTAGCACGCTACACGACACAGGCCACTACGAAAGCTGGCGCTGACGTCAAGGACTCGAGGGGGCGGCACGTTACGAAGCCGTACCTCATTGAGTCGCTTGTCAATGCCTCCTACGAAGCCCCACCATCCCCAACTCTCAGGAAAGTCTTTTGAGTAAAAATACATAGGTTTGGGCAGTGTTGTTTTCCTTCTTCGGTTCATGCTGTCACTATTTTTGGGGTTGTCACCTAAAAAGAAGAACACCGGTACCAAACGGTGTCCACCCTGAGTCCAAAAATTGGGCACTCGTAAAAAGGCCTTTTCGGGGCACTTCAGCAGCCAAAAAGCATGTTTTAGGCATTTCTATACGGTTCTGGGGCGGTTTACCAAATTGTATTGCCTTTTAGGAGCCCCTATGTGGTTCCCAAAAAAATGACCTATTTTGACAGCTTTTGACCCCCCCTAGGGCTATGTAGGATGGAAACGTTGGAAACGTTTCCGTTTCCGTTTCCGTTTCCGTTTCCTTCTTTTTGGCGGTGGATGGAAACGCCGTTTCTTTTCAAAAGAAACGGCTGGTATGCCACTAGTATACTGGCTGAAGGTCCGACCGGAAATGTGTTCCGAACGGCGGACCCCGCAATCCAGTGGGAAACCATGGACAAGGAGGCTCCGAAAAAGAGGGAGGAAAGAAGCATAAGAGTTGCGACCGCGCAACCACACGCATCCGGTTGTGATGACTTTGAGGTCTGCAGCTCTTTATACCAATGGCTGTTGTGGCGACGATGCTCTGTTGATGCGAGGCCGTTGGCCAACGCGCTGAAGACGATCGGGAAAGCACATCCGCTTCCAATAATAGGCTATACAGATACGATCGTTCAGGACAGCGGGAGCTCCGCCGCACCACAGGCTACAAGACCGGGGTTTTCAGCGGTGTAAGACAAAGAGGGAGTGCAAGCAGCATCAAGAGGTGAGAAGGGCACACGTATGCCGGGGCAATTTGAACCCGCCAGAAAAGCGATGGCCACGCAGTAACGTGTGTGTTAAACATCGATTGCCACAGTGCACCTTGCATACAACGACGGGTGGCAACCGTCACCGGAAGGGGCACCATCGGGCGGTGTTGTCGGAGCATAGACAGCGACGGCAGGAAGAACCACCGACAATGCAGAAGAGGACTGCAGATTCAAAAAGCCCCACGCGGCACGGCCGCCGATACAAGTAAACATGAGAACGTGGGTTGGAAGCAGCAGAGGACGAAGTGGTAGGCACAGAAGAGTGGAATCTGGTGCCAGAAAACCTCAGCATCCGCATGTAACGACATTCTGCATCATTAGCTTGTGGTTTCCTATTTGCTCGTCTCAGATCGCCGACGAAAGAAAGCGGTGAGCATCAGCGACTGCTCTGCACAAACGAGACCGCGACGACACACAAGAAGGGGCCGAGCCAAGTCGAAGAACAGCCCAGGAAGGGCCCTGAAGAGTCAGAGAGCCCGCCAGAAGACGGAGGAAGAGAAGTGCCCGCTGGTAGATCAAAAGAAGAAGGTGATCCCGCCCTCTGAAAGGAAAGCCAAAATTTGGCTGGAAACGGACACCCGACGGACACACAGAAGGACCCGCGAAGTGGTATCCTATAGGACCCCTCAGCATGAGGAGCCTTCCGGCGTTTCTTTTAAAAGAAACGGAAACGTTTCCGTTTCCGTTTCCGTTTCCGTTTCCATATTTCGAAAAAACTAAAAGAAACGGCGTTTCCATCCAACTTAGCCCTAGGGGGGGGGGGGGGGGGCGCGGGCGGATAATTGTACACTTATTCGACAGAGACCTGATCGCCAAAAGGACTGTTTTCTTTTTGTAGAAACAATGCATTGGAGGCACGTAGTACAAAGCAAACACACGCCTATTCTTTTTTATATGCCCCACACAGGGGGATTTCAAGGCGAGCCAGCAGCGAGTCAATAGTCGCTGGTCGATACACACGAGCTAGACGGCGGAAGTAGGCGCTGTCATTGACAGCCCGCCTTCATGCGGTTCTTTTCGTAGACCCAGCAGTCCATGACATCCTTCGCGAGTTCTCCGTATCTAAGAGGTAATTGCGCAGATTGCAAATCGTTGTGCTGCCAGGTTCAACGGGCCCCTACTACTATCTGGGCGGTCACTTCATTCCGAAGATTCTGGAAGGAGTTCCGTTCCGCGAAGGGACGGAAGTCGTTATCAATCTCTGAGTTCTGGTTTGCGCTCAGTCCCCTTAAGAAGTAGTGCGCGTCTCGGGTAAGCAGCAAGCCGCCGATGCCAAAAGACATCTCCTACAACGACACGCCCACCTATTTAAGGGTCGAGATCTCGTTCGTTAACGGAATCAACCTGACAAATCACTCCACCAACCAGGAGCGGCCATGCACCACCACACAATTCATCGAGAAAGAGCTCTCAATCTGTCAAATTCTTGAGATCGTCCTGACCTAGTAAAATTCCCCGTGTTGAGTCAAATAATCAGCACAGGCAGTAAACCTGTCAGAATGTCACCTCTTTCTCGGTCTGGGAGTCTTCTTCTCCGTAGTTGCACAGGTTGCTCGTCGATGGTTGTCAATACGCGCTCTACAGTGCCCCTCTCCATCCCAGGACCGCACGGCACGGTGTGTGGCATGACAGCTCTTCTGACGATGGTTTTCGGCCGTGGGTGTGGTTCGCTGGTAGACATGTCGGTGACGTCGTAGAAAAGACCTGTGGTGCAACTGGTGGAAACAGGCGAGTTCACCCGGAACGAAAGACCTCTCCATCCGGACCAGACCGCTCTAGTTTCACCGCTGTGGCCCTTCCCGGCGAGCTGCGAGGGAGTGCTTTCTTCTGGTCTTTGCAGAAAGCCACCAGGCTGACCTCGATTTGTCAAGCAAAGCCTCTGGCGCCCTCAGTGGCGGTAGCTAAGTATTCGGGTTGGTCTTTTTTCGTCTTTTCTTTTTGTCGCATCGACGAAAAAGACGACAAAAAGACAAAGACGGAGACCCTAGAACCCCGGAAATTCAAGCGGACTTTAACTCTAAAAAGACGAGGGACTCAGCAGAAATAGTGCGAAAGCTGTGCCAAAGAGCGATCTTTTGTTGTCGTGTTCACGACGAGCAGACATGGTGCAAGCCCTGGGCGGGTTCCTGTGCACCCCCACCAAGACATAGAAGCTTTCGTCCTTCTTTTGGCGAGTCTTTGTTCCTCGACGACACGTCTGCCGATGGGTAAGTTCGGGCGATACGCCGAGCCACTCCGAGAAAGGTCTGCATCTTGTACGCTCCTCCAAAGCTGGGGAATCCAGGGCTTCGTCTCGAGATGTTTCCCCTCCCTGGAAGATGTGTGTCTTCTCGTTGCGGGATGTACTTGAGAGTTCTTCCACGAAGAAGTTCCTGCGTCGCGCCGAGGTTTGGCCAATTGAAAAAAGACCTATTTTGTTCTTGAAAGTATGCCAATACTGCAGGGAATAGTTGACTAGACCTCTTGAGTTTGTGCTGACCACGAATAGGGGAGTCGGGAGAACCTACAAAGCCAAAAGCAGGACCGACCCCCCCGTTCGTGAGAAAAAGCGAAGAATAAAAATCCCTTCTTTGGTTGCCCGTATTACCAAATTGCCAAGTACAATTATTCGTCTTGTCCCCTCCTCACCCCCTTTTGCAAGTGTGAAATCAAGTAAAAAAGAAGCAGAGGCAGCATGTACAGCTCAGCTGCCTCAAGATCCCCTTGACTTTTCCTTTTCTTCGCCCCATAGCTGGACACATCCCCCACCCGTTTGATTTCTTTTGATCACCAGATATCTCTTCCTGACTGGCAACACGCTGTTCTGCCAGAGCGCACACTTCTCCACTTTCTTCAGCGGAGCATTGAATACTACTGCGAACGAACCAGGAGTCTCGTGGCATTGCTTGGACCGAGTCCTCCGAGAAACGGGGGGTAAACTCTGCTCTCCAGCCGGACGGTACAACAGTGCTTGTTTGCTCTCCGTATTGCCTGGCGACACCTAGCAAGAAAGGGTGCATCACTGGGGTTTAGGTCTGGGTTCAGATTGAAGGTAGTGTGAGTGGCGCTCTCGGGGGGGTACCCGCGGCTCCTGGTTAGTTCCAGGCGACGGGTACCGCGTCGTCGAGTGCAACGTGGCCGAGGCGATCATTTCCCTCACGTTCGACATGGAAAAAAACAGGGGAGATCTCATTCTCTTGCATCGGGCCGTACCGTGAACGGCAATAGGTCTCCTACAAGCCTCTGGCCGACAGAACAATGTAGGTAAGGGAAGTCGGCAAACTCGATCCGAGACTTCGAGAAAAGGATTGGCTCTGAGGACACATGCGGGATTGTCAGTGCGGGTTTAGGTCTGGGCTCAGATTGAAGGTGCTGCGAGTGGCGCTCTCGGGGGTGCTACCCGCAGCTCGTGATTTCTTCCAGGCCTTCTTGCATGTTGTGCCCGCAACGAAGTGCCAGCTTGGAACTGTTACGAACAAGAGGAATCCAACTGGTTGACCACAGCATTTCGCTTCATCACAGCGGCACGAAGGTGTCTTTTGTAAGTGACTCCAGACCTGTGATCG
This sequence comes from Diplonema papillatum, assembly GCA_030068145.1. Taxonomy (NCBI): domain Eukaryota; phylum Euglenozoa; class Diplonemea; order Diplonemida; family Diplonemidae; genus Diplonema; species Diplonema papillatum. Next base: position 22,590 of record JAPJBO010001918.1, read on the forward strand.
CCAGTCAGAAACAGTGGCAGGCCAGCCACGCCGAGTGGTGCACGACCAAAGCGAAGGCAGAGACAGCGCTGCTGTCCGCCATCAGAAGGCGCACGACGCTCGGCTGGCCGCGTTGGAGTTGCGAGACCAAGCATGGGCCGGGGCGAAGCTTGCCCGGAAGGCGGAGGCCGCAGCGGAGAGCGGCCTTGGCGGGGCAGAGGAACCGTGACGGGTACAAACGGGCCCTCGTAGAAGAAGAGTACCAAGCCGCCAGGGAGTAAAAGTGCCAGAGGGAAATGCGGAGGAACCGAAGAATCATCGAGGAAGAGCTGCGGTTGGAGGCGGAGCTGAGCCGCGAAAAAGCGGCGTCGAAGCTGCAAAAGAGCCGGGATCGGATATCAGAAGCACAGCGATCCCGTGCCTTGCTATCCTTCGAGCGCCGGTCGGCTGAACTTCGGAAGTCGGCCCGCGAGCTGAAGTTCGAAGCAAAGAAGAATGCGTGGCAGGCGGCGGAGACTGAGCAGGCCGCCCTCATCCTCTCCGCCTTGAACACATCCGGAGGCGAAGCCACCGTAGTACGGCAGCATCCAGCCCGCAAGCTGCCGTACTCCTCAGAGACGTCCAGAGAGCAGCGTCCATGAGCTTGTTAGAGGTAAACCGTGCCAGCTGTTGGCTGTTGATGGAGTGAGGAGACATCAATTGTGCATTTGTTATGATCAATAAGAAATGCACAGCACGAGGCTCATCGAGTCGTGCCTTAGCGGACACGGGCTCTCCCATGCCCATCAGCAGCAACGTCTGCTCTCTTTTGTCGGAAGCGTCGGCACCCGAGCTGGAGTTCGAAGCAAAGAAGAACGAGTGGCAGGCGGAGGAGACGGAGCAGACTTCCCTCATCCTCTCCGCCTTGAACCCGGAGGCGGAGCCACGTGGCTGGCAGCCGCAGCATCCAGCCCGCAAGCTGCCGTACTCCTCAGAGACGTCCAGAGAGCAGCGTCAATGAGCTGGTTCGAGGTGCCATTTCGACAACAATTACTAATAGACCGCGGGGGACAACTCATGAGGGAGAAAAGGAAGTGCGCGGAATCATTCCGGTGGGTTTTCGGGCTCGTCAGACTCCGGACGTGCGGAGGCAAACAGTGCAATCAGGTCCATCTCTATCCCCTGCAGCTGCATTCAGTTTCGTCTGGTGCTGGATTCGACTGTCTCTCACGGTCTATCAGGTCCATCCCTATCCCCTGCAGCTGCATTTAGATTCGTCTGGTGCTGGATTCGACTGTCTCTCACGGTCTATCAGGTCCATCCCTATCCCCTGCAGCTGCATTTAGAGATTCGTCTGGATTCGACTGTCTCTCACGGTCTATCAGGAGCGGATCGACCGGCTTAGTTCCCTGCCTCGTGCCAACCCCTTGCTCCTTGTTGGCCATCCGAGATGCAGTGCAAAGTCGTCACTGTCACAGTTTCACTGAGGGAGTTGATGCACCACGAAAGTCGATTAGAGAACTTCACACAGCCTTCAGGTTCAAAGAAAAATTCAAGTTTTCCCACCCTCCCTAACCCCCCGGTGACCTCGCCCAAGCTCGTTTCCCCGGGTTAAGGCAGTCACTTAACATTCCCTTGCGCTAGTGCTATCAGTTACAAAGACGTGTTCTTACTTCTCCCTTTCTTCTAGGCAGTTCTCGTCAGACAATACGAAGAGCAGAAACTCCTCTGTGCTGTGCTGGCTTTGCTTCCCCCTTTTTCTTGTACTGCTCAAAGTCGCCCGCTGTCGCTATCGGCATGGGTCACTGCGGCGTAAGCGCATAGATTCGCGTTTCACGTCTCGAGCATTGGTTCCACTACATGTAGACCTTCCGTTCCGCTCGTCGAAAAGCATTTGTGCCTCGAGAACTTGCAAGTGTTTGCTGTCGCGGCTCACGCAGGGGACTACCTCTTTTTTGTATAAGCACCTGCTGGTTGTAGGAAATGCTTGAGGAGACTGCCAGCTGCGAAAGATCAAAGGAGGTAAATGCGCTGTAGCACACACAAAACACAGGTAGATCTGGGTTGAGTGGCGGACGTAAGCGTTCAACAAACTGACCTACCTCAAGGGCCATCTAAGGGCGTAGGTCAGTGCTTTAAGCTCGTCGCTTCCATTGGCAGGCTACGCTCCTCAAGGGCCATCTTAGGGTGCAGTAACGGCAGCGCTACTCTTGGGCGGCAGGGCAGGAATTGCAGTGTCAGCACCCACATGGTGGCTAACAGTGCACGCCGAACCCGTGGGCAGCACTGAAACTGCGTTTTCGATGCTGTGCCTGCTCAAGACGGGGCTTCATTGACGAACCAGACCAAATAAACTGAAATCGTGGGCAAATGGTAGGTGTACACCAACAGCTTCGTACGTTTTTTGCCGTGATTGTCAACCTTTTCGCAGGAACGCTCTCACCTCAAATTCTAATCTCCCACCGACCTTTTGAAGTATTCGAAGAATTTGGACGCAGAGAAGTTGATCTTGGAAGCAAGCAAGAATTGAAACCTGAGCGACATCCGGAGAGCTATCTCCATCGACCGTAACTGTGTCAACATGGCTCGCTTCTTAGCAAGTATGCACTCTCTTCTGACATGAATTTGTTGTATGACTCATAATCAGTGCTGCAGTTTTAATGAAACTCTTGTAACTCTTGCAATCAGTTCCTCTCTACGCATCATAGTCTCTGCAGGATTGATTCGTTCCCATCTTCGAACATCCACGCACCCATCCTCCCCGCACTCCCGAATCAGATCGGAAGAATCTTCGAACGTAATACCCCGTCGGTAGCCAGCCGGAGACCAACCTTGTATCCCAAGGTCCTGCCAACCCGCCGGGATCCCTCCCCACGCCTCCTCTCAGAATACCGAAGACGGAAAGCAGTTTAACGAATGCGTCTGGTTGGCAGATTCATCACGTCTCTTTTTGCGGTGCCGCTGCTTGAGGACACC